>CAXKWD010000008.1:28971865-29276865 GCA_964059195.1 Ectobius pallidus
CTTGGTTTCACCGATATGGTGTTTATTCTTTACCATGTGCTGACACAAACCAGTGCTTATCCTATTGTTACTTACATCCTTTTCATGTTCTTTTAACCTTAAAGTAACCGTTCTACCAGTTTCACCAAAATACACACCAACACAGTCTCTGCAAGCTATTGAATAAACTCCTGGTTGGTCCAAGCTCCCTTTAGTCTTTCCGAGTCTCTTATATTGTGAAAATATATTTTCAATGGTCCTTTCCACCCTGAAAGCTGGTGTTAATTCATATTATAATTATGTGAGTTTGAGTTTTATCCACTGACTACAAATTACTTTCTTGTGTTTTTTATGAATTTTAGATATGGAGATTTTTAACATTGCACTCTTTTTCGCTATTTCACTAATAATATCGTCATGGTTAAAGTTTCCTGAAACTTCCATTTCAATGGTCATCAGCATAAAAGACTGCCATTTCTGTTGACCAAAATTGGATCTCAACTGTATGCACAGCTTTCACCCTTCTATTTTTCAGCTTCTAAAATAATTAAAAACAAATAAAATAAATTAATGATAATTATTGTTATTATAATAACTGCTGGTCAACCGATGCCTTTCCCAATGGAAATTAGGGCAGCACAGCTCACCAGATATTTTTCCACATACCTGTTTGGCCAGTCTGGCCCTGTATAAGGTTTAACACCTTTCTAGTGAAGTATATGTGTTCTTAAATATATAAATTGATATGTATTCATTGTTTGTGTGTGTGTTATATAAAGTCATGAGAGTCTCAGGTTAGCCTTTGAAGCAATTAGGTATGCTACGCCTAATGGAAGAACGGAAGAATCTGCTGGATCATTTCTAGTTTACTTTTACTTTTACATTGTTACATAGTTAAAATGAATGTTTTTTTTATCAAACACATTTATTTTTAAAATTAAGTCAACAAGATAGACAAGATCAGTATATAACCAATACTGTTCCATATTTCAAGGATACATTGTGAGGGACTTTACTTCACAAAACCTTTATTTAATTTATTGTATTCAAAGTCTTCAGACGTTTGTCCTTTTCTTTACGTAACACGTTTCTATCTTACGATCATGAGGTAATGACCCAGTTCAGTGATTACGTAAATTACACCTGTTACCTTAAATAAACCCAAGTGGGAGGGGCCCAAATAAGGATTACTTTTATGCCCTTATAATTTCCTCCTTACTCCCCTCGTGACCTGTCTGAAAATGCAAAAGTATTCATAGGCTTCTCCAGCTAAGATCAGCTTCGTATTCGGTCGTGACTTAACAACCCATGAACACCCAAAGTATATAGAGATTTCATAACAACTCTTTCTTTGTTCCCTCATGAACTTCTCTCCTAACCTTCCGACAGAAAGTGAAAACATAGGACTACTGTAAAACTGTTGATAACCTAACTTGCTGTTTCTTCCTACTTTGACTTTCTTTATCCATTGAACATACTTATATCTCATAAGATAATCTGTTCCTCAGTCATAACTTAGAATACCCAGAACTGAAATTTATAGTTCAAAATTTTCCATTTCAAAAAATGTCTTAATATAACAAATTTTTGGATACTCAACAAACAGTAGACCATCTCATAATGGATCCCATTCAAATCTAAGCACCACTTAGACTCGAACAAATTCTTCTCTTCAAGCTGATGTTCACTACAGGCAGCCACAACGTAAGCCAACCAACGCTCTGGCTCGTCCCAGTCCAATAGCTATATCTCCACAGCCATCGGTCGTTGTTTCCTTGTTCAGATATCCATCTTTTCTTAAGTTCTGATACAGAACGTCAGACAACTCCATCGCCACAACTGCCGCTTACTCCATCATTCGTCGACCCAAGACTTTCTTCTCCAGACAACCTTCCTTGTCTACTGCCAAAAGTATGAAACATTTTAACATTTTTAACATTGGTTGTATTAATATTGGTTATATTGATATTAATTCAGATAATTTGCCCAGTCTGCTTTGTCTCTGTTGGCAACTGTTGGAAACTTTTATTATTTGTTCTAACAATAGATATATTTACACAAACATATTTAAATATATCAGTTAACAAACACAATAAAAAATCTGATCTAAAATATATAACTTCTTCTGCCCAAATAAAAGTTTTGCCTATTAGTATAATATATTATGTATGGCATTCTCTTTTTGTAAGTTGGTTGTAAACATAGAGAGAACCCGCTTTTTCCGAATCACCTCCTTCAATTTTGACGCTTCTTCTGTATGCAGAGCCCTGATTTCTTTCCTGGAGGGTTTTTTGAAGCTTCTAAAATGGTGTGACAAATGTCTCATTGAATGTGGGAATTATGAGGAAAAATAAAGGTACATCTTATCTTTAATGTTTTATTATATTTTTTGTCTTTCATCCACACCTCTGTACACAGTGGCCAGGGGAAACTTATTTTCGGACTCCCTCTCATACGTTTAAAATTCTTTTCGTCTTGGCTGACATATCCATCCTTAGATAGCCATCTTCATTGGAAATAGGACTTTGATTTACTATGCTTCGTCATCATCGCATCTATATTGAAACAATAGTGAGTGTTTTAATATAGAGCATTATATTTTCTAGCATTGTTCATAGCTGTAAACTTAAGGTATCATCCATAGTAAAGACACTCTATTTAGTTAATCTGAGGCTTTTACGGCCGGAATCTTGGAGTTGAAGCATCTTCCGGGCTGTGGGCCGTGGTCCAAAGGCAAAATTACAAGTCTCGCCAGACGTTTCGCTCCCGCTGTGGGGAACTTCTTCAGTGGCTGCTATCTTGACGCTGACTGGACAGCTTGGAGAAACGGAGCTGCTTATATACTCGCGGTGGGCGTGGCTTAGCTGGTTGCGGTTGCTACCGTCGCACCAATGGTGGCGTTCGACGCTGGCTGTTGTATTCCTTCTTGTCTAATACGTGATTTTAAGGCCGGAAACCAAGCTTTTGGAAGTTTTAGCCCCTCTTCTTTTCTGTTGAAACAATTTCAACAGAAAAGAAGAGGGGCTAAAACTTCCAAAAGCTTGAAACAATTTCAACAGAAAAGAAGAGGGGCTAAAACTTCCAAAAGCTTGGTTTCCGGCCTTAAAATCACGTATTAGACAAGAAGGAATACAACAGCCAGCGTCGAACGCCACCATTGGTGCGACGGTAGCAACCGCAACCAGCTAAGCCACGCCCACCGCGAGTATATAAGCAGCTCCGTTTCTCCAAGCTGTCCAGTCAGCGTCAAGATAGCAGCCACTGAAGAAGTTCCCCACAGCGGGAGCGAAACGTCTGGCGAGACTTGTAATTTTGCCTTTGGACCACGGCCCACAGCCCGGAAGATGCTTCAACACTCTATTTACCTTAACGTAATACCTCATAGGCTCAATTTCAAGTCTGACTTGCCTATTGAACTTTTATGGCACAAGAATACGTTGATTTTAATTCTACATTGAACACTAATGTAGCAATAGCAGTGTTCATATAACTGTCAATAATTCCATGTACTTGTGGTGGTCCTCCAGTCGCATGTACTTTCTTTTTAAGCAAATATTCTGATTTTCAAGACATTTGTGTTATTTATGAACATTGATTTGAACTAACACAATGGTGAATCTACTGACATGGCTAGTTTAAGAAACACTGCAGAATGGCATAGTGCTGAGCCAATACAGCCCACTGGCTGTCACACATGTGCAAGGAAGAGTATTCATGTACAAAGAGTGTGAATTGATCACTGCTGATTTAGAAGAACACTAAGGAGCGTGCCCTAAGGAAAATGAAAAAAGAAATATATATTTTCTCAGAAGTTAATTTTTAGTCTTCCTAGTACCATTATATCTAAGATTAGCTTTAATTTAAAATGTTGATGTAATATACAAAAAATCTGAAACTCTTCTTTGTTAACCATTTTAGTAGAATATATAGAAAAGAATTCAGCTAGAAATTATAGAAGCCCTTAAATTTTAATTATGTAGATGCTAAAAGTAAAAGTTTTGAAAAAAGTCATCTTGAAGTTCATTAATCTTATCATATTAAATTTTATCCCTTTGCCGGAGGAGGTGAATGAGGAGAAGAGACGAATTTATGAACCCACCATTAAGTATTACAAGGATAAATACCATCTAACATCCATAACAGTGACAGGACTAATGATTGGAGCACGTGGCACCATCCCAAAACTGCTGTTTGACTTCTCCAAAAAGTTCGGCCTGCACAAAGCCATCCTTACAGAAATATCACTGGTGGCATTGAAAGGGTCTATTGCCATATTTCGCAATCATACCTGTGGACCATGACTTCCAATTTTTAATAGTTATATATACTAATTGTTAAAGCTTCATTATTAATTTAATCTGTTTTCTTTTACTGTTTGAATTTATATTTGTTGTTGGTACTCTTTGTCAATGGCAACCTGCAGGTGTTGCAGGAAGAAATAAAATAAAATAATACCTCACAGTTTAGTACGGATTTGTGGACAATCCAACCTTGACAGGAATCTGAAATTTGGAGACTCATAAATTTTCATGTATCACTTCCTACTATTTGTGGAATTTTTGCAGGTTCTTTTTGTACATGTTGAGGAAGGAGAAGTTCTGGCTAGGCTACGACTGATGGCAGATGATTTGCAGTGCTCATTTGATGAATTAACTGGAAGACCTGGGATTAAAAATAAAGAATTCAGTCCTCACCTCACTATTTTGAAACTTTCTAAGGATATTAAACTGAGAAAAAAGGTAATCTATATTTATTATTTTGTGTGTATCTAATTATCATTAAGTACAGTAAAATCTATTGTTTTCAATATACTTAATATTCCAATTAATGTGCTTATTAATGTGCTCAATTAATACAATAAATGTATGATTATTCTATTGCTATTATATAAATTATTTAAAAATCATCATGGGATGAAAGTCTTATACATAAATTGTAATATACATTACTTGTCTAAAAACATTAACTTATGTGTGTACATTATAAGAGCCAAAATGATAAGAATTAAAATGACTTACAATTATTAAAATGTAAACATAGATTACTTGTCACCAATAATACAAGAGATTGGTAGTCCTAATGTTAAAATACAACCATAACTTCATTAAAATGCTTGTTCAATGTTAAAATTGCAGTGAAGAAAACAACACTGTATTATTGGTGACAAGTAATCTATGTTTACATTTTAATAATTGTAAGTCATTTTAATTATTATTATTTGACTCTTTAGTGTACACACATAAGTTAATGTTTTTAGACAAGTAATGTATATTACAATTTATGTATAAGACGTTTATCCCATGATGATTTTTGAATAATTTATGTAATAGCAATAGAATAATTATACATTTATTGTATTAATTGAGCACAGGTGGAATATTAACTATATTGAAAACAATAGAATCTGTTCAATTGGAAAATGAAAATAATTGAAATACAGTAAAACATACCTTTTTTTATTTGGTATAAAAAACTATGGAAATGCCCGTAAATATCAAATTAAAAACACAATTTTAAATATCTTTATATGTTATTGAGATTGAACATCTTCATAATTTGCTTAACAGTTTAATTTGCTCACTTGCATGAATCATTTTTACTAGATGCATTTGAAAAAGGTAATACAGCAAAGTCTCGATTACTTGGGCTAATCACCAGGTAAACCAGCAAGGATAATAAAAAATGTGGATGATCCTAAGCCTTTTCCCAGCAATGTTTCCAAACCACGAAAAGTAGAATATACTGAATCAAGTAGTTTAACAAACACACTCTAGAACTAATAAAACTCATCTGTCAGTTTATTCTTTTATTCATAATTTGAAGGTAACAGTGAATTGAGTCAATTTTTGTGACACTTACTTCACTTGAGTTCTCTATATTCCAAATAGAGAACTCAAGTGAAGTAAGTGTCACAAAAATTGACTCAATTCTTATATTACTATATTAGGAAAACTTCACTGTTACTAACTTCCTGTAATAATTAATATGTAACAGTGAAGTTTCGCATTATATTTGAAAATATAATTATGTACTTGGATACGGTATACTAGTACATATAGACTAAGTAATAACTCTTTCTCTATTGTTTTTATAACAATGCTTTGTATTGTTTTTACTGTTTTTGCACTTTCAGTCGTGCAATCTTTTGCATTACCTTCCTCACCCCCTGCTTCCTCACCCTTATCACCACTAGCTTCTGTCGCTCATGTGTAGCAGCACTGACTATCTCAACATCTGTCAACACGCAAAAGCCCAGTTCACAACCGTCTATTTTAATCCAGTGTTCAACCTTTTCTTTGTTGACATTTTTTAAAGTTTTCAAAGGTTCAACCTTTGGGAAGCATGCTAGGCACGGAAGCATAGTCTATGCGGCACCTGACTTCTGTGATGTTCATGAGCAAATAATCCACAAACTGATAATCCACGAATGAATAATCGAGAGTATGCTGTATTCTTAATGATAATACTGCAGTGTTCTCTACTTAATAGTCTTTGATATAATACAGGTTTTCAAATTTATATCCACATCTCATAATTTAATCTGGTTTTTCACATTACTGCTCAATATTTTCTCAAGAGGTTTTTTTTATTTTAATACAGATATAATGTTGAAATCTGTCTCCCCTCTCTTCTTTCCCTCTTGCAATAGACAATAAAAGTTCTTGTTGTAATGCAAAGTAATTTTGCGCTCTTTCATACTAAATTTATTCTCAAGATCTTTGTATAAATATATTTTGTATAATTAAGAAATTAAAATTTTTCCTTTAATTTTTAGCAAAGCAGAACTTGAAAATTAATCTATCTTGCATAAACTTACAAATCAAAGACCTTTACACCATGTATGCTCACATCATCGACTAATATTTTTCTATAAGCAAGTGCATTCCCCTTCCTCCTTTTGACTGTTTTCACATACCTACCACAACATAAAGCCAACCTTTGAGGTCCAGGATTTAGTGCTTTAGGAGTGACCACTGGCCTTGTGGTCCATATTGTATTCTTTAGGACATAGCATAGTTCAATACAGTGCACAAGAAAAGATTTTCTTTACTATAACTGTAGTCAGTATGAATCAATTGCTAAGACAGGGTCTTGATCACGGTAAGAAGCAGCAGTTTTCAAGTGGTGCCCAAGGTCCAAATCTCTTTGTGATTTCTAAAATGAAGACCAGGTACGGTCTGGATAGAAACTGAGACAATTAAAATTGAACATAAGTTCAAAACATAACTTATAAGTGCAAAAAATCGTGGAAGTGCAATGAGAAATGCATAAAGAGTAGTTTATATGATGACACTATGTTTTGCAACTGCTTTCATTAAATTATTTGCACCCATTTCCTTCCAAACCAATTCCAGGGCAGCCACACTCGTCACCTTATTTTTGAAGTTCAACTCGTTGAAATCCCTTAAATATGTTTGGACTGCTTATAATTCCAGGAATTTCACAATGACCTTACTTCCTCACTTCATTTAACAAAATGTGAACCAGCTAAACATGTGTATAATCTCAAAACTCACTATACTTCTGTGAAAAGTTTGAATCAGCAGAAACTGCGCAGTTTCATAACTCCCTGATGCCAGTACATCTCATGCAGGTGCATTTGAATATAAAACAGTTTGAATCTTAATTATGAAACCTAATTTCATGTAGGCCTAAACTAGCTGTAAATGAGGTGGTTTTATCACCAATTTGATAGGGATGGTAAAATAGTAGGCCTATATTTAAAATAAATTCTGTTTAACTGGAGTTTCCACAGGACAAAAAGAAAAGAATATTTATCAGATTTTCGAGCATTGTTTGCAGGTTGTAGGTAAGGTGTAAAAATATTTCTTGTGAAAAGCAGGTCATCTTTTCACCCTGGTAATGGTCTAGGTTGTAGACTAGTGCTAAATTTAGTTCTGTTACATGAAACTGAGAAAAAGTAATCTCGGGTATTCCAATTAATTACATCATTAATTCTTAATTTGAGTACATTTATTTATATACAATATATATTTTAAGTGGCTCCCTTCCTGATCTGGTGGTTAGTGTTGCAGGCCCAGGTTTGATCCCCAGTACCTCATCAGATTTTTCTGAGGTTCGGAGGGCTTTAATGGGGTGCACTCAGCCTCATGGAGATAACTTAGGACCACCTGGTTTAAAGTAGTGATTGTGGTCAAGAAAACCATCCAGGATGACTTTGGGAGTCAGCATACTCTCACATACCACAGTTCTGCCATTCGCCTATGCTGTCAAAAGTCAGAGATAGACGATGCAGCGTTTAGGTGATAGGCTCTGTCCCTCCTTGGGACCTAGCACTACAGAGTTTAATTTAGTGTATCTTTTAAAATATTAGATTGATTTGTTTATATTATAGGCCTATCCAGTTCAGTCGTTCTTTAACTCTTTTTTTTCACTTAAAAGAAAAAGGTAAACTTCAGTGGCTCTCAGTATAATCTGAAGATTGAGGTAATTATGGCTTTGCAATAAAATATCTAATTTAAAGTAGTATTATTTTATGAAATGTTCAGATATCTCCATTGTATTTTAACATAATTTTATCACTTTGTCCTTACAGGGCATCCACCGGATTTCAAATAACTTATATTCCAATATGACTGACACTGTATTTGGTAGTCAGGTGATATCAGGAATTGAGCTCCTGTCTATGAACAAGCCTATGGATGCAGGTGGATATTATTACTGTAGTCACCATGTTGCCTTTGGTTAGTGTCATTCAGTATACCACTCTTGTAAGTTTTCGTCTGAGTATGAAATAATATGGCAGTTGTGTAATGCATCACTCATCTTTTTTGTTATTTTATTAGTGTTTAATTTTAATTACACTTCTTTTTTGTAATATTGAGTATGCAATATAGGCCTATGTTATTTTTGAAGTTAGAAAAGAGATATTATGATTTCTGTAAGAATTGTCGGTTTTCTTATTAAGAATACTAATGTGTTTTCTATGTGGCAGATAAAAATACAGCGTCAAAAGCTGAGATTAGCAAAATTTAAAGGATACAAGCTTTATCAACTTGCAGGCTATTTTATGGATCCAAAATAATCAGCCTAATTATAAGGAATTTTACATCTACTTCCATGAACAATATTGATTTTCTTGGTTATCCAACAAAATTGAGGTCACAGGGGTTTTTAATACTGTAATTTGTAGTAGGTAGTCAAATCAAAATTTTAATATCGAGCTCTGTTTACATTTTTCACGTCATTTAATACATTTTCCATTTATTTTTATAAATTACCCAATTAAATTAATTAAACTTTAAATAAAAACAGGTAAACTGATATAACAAAGTGCTAATATGTTTTTGTTGAATCAATTATAATTGCAATTATGATATGCAGAAAATAAGTTTTTCTAATCAGATTAAAATCGACCAGCGTCAGCAGAACTACAGATTTGTGATACCTTAACAATCGCGCACTCACATAAAAAAAAAAAAAAAAAAAATCCAGGTCAAATCGGCCGGCTCCAGGATTTGATCCTGGGACCTCCAGAATACGAGTCCGAGGCGTTCCATTTGGCCAACTCAGTCAGTTTCACGGTGTTGTTTGATAAGCATAAGTGAAGGAATAGTGTTAACTGTCAAATTATACCGGTAGACAAAAATTATAAAACATGTGACCTTTAATTAGTCGTTACTCTGGTACCGGTCAACCGATTAGGTCCAAAATTAATAGGCTTCTTGCCATGGACGTTATAAATGCGTATACCAAGTTTCATGAAAATCCGATAAAGCATATTTGAGTTATGGGGCCTTTGTTATATAATACCATAAAATGCACTAAATTGAGCACTATTCCGGTACCGGCCAACCGATTTGGTCCAATATCAACAGACGTCTTCCCATGGACATTATAAGTGTGTATACCAAGTTTCATGAAAATCCGATAAAGCGTATTTGTGTTATGGCGCTTTTAAATAAAAACACTAAATTGGGTTTGACGCCGGTACGGGTGAACCGATTTGGTTCAATAACAATAGGGTTCTTCCCATGGACATTATAAATGCGTATACCAAGTTTAATGAAAATCCGATAAAGCGTATTTGAGTTATGGCGCGTACAGACACATGGACAGACAGACGGACGGACAGACGGACGGACAGACGGACAGACATTTTTCGTCCCCCACACACAATCTCGTAAAGTAGCATACTGGCACTTAATAAACAATCCACGTTCTAGAGTTTCCATTGCATTAATACAGAATCATTTCATGAAGAAACAACAATCATTATGAAACCTCGCATTTCACACAACTATCGCGCACGCCATCACTTGGCAAAAATTAAAACCGTCTCAATTTTGCTCCGAGAAATGCTGGATAACCAACCAATATCACTAAAAGTGATATGAAACTTCCTCTTTTTCAGTGAGATTGTATATAAAAAAAGTGTTGCCACTATTAAAAAATCAACCCTTCTATATTGATGATCAGCCTTATTGTATGAAATGATTACTCTTTAGATAAGAAAGTGATTGCAGAGTTTTCAGAGTTCAGATTATTAGTCTATTTTTGTATTGTGTAATGTTTGTACAGTGGACAGTTGAGAGCAAATATTAACAAAAAATAACTTTCTCTTTCAGAGGTATCAAAGAATGAATCAGAAGACCATACTGAATGCTGCATAAAACCACTGGCTGTAAAACCTTTTCTGCCAAATGTGTCTGAAGCCCAGCGAAGATTGTGCATAGAGAAGGACATGATTAAAAGAAGATTCCACTCCTTAAGTGTGGCTAACCTTAGCTCCATACCTGATAGGAACAGTCAGTCAGAGAATCAAAGTGGTTCAACACTAAAGACTCTTATGCTTGTTGGTGCTGTAGCTTTTGCTATGCTTGCTATAGCTCGTAACTTTTCTTCCAGCAAATAGATGAAATCCATCTATTTCATAAAATTAGTTTTATTTTATATTTGAGCCTTAGATTCAAATAGATTTAATTTGCATGCGATAATTCTGCTGCCTTGACAAAAATTCCTATAATATAAATCCACATGGCTGACTCACTCATTTACTCACTGACATTAATGTTTTCTCCTTTCCAGATGAGTTAGAAACTTGAAATTTGGTACATTTATAGCTTTCATTCTGTAACCAATGGGAAAGTTCTAAAAAGTTCAATTATTTAATTTTTACCCCCCCCCCCAAAAAAAAACTGTCAGCACAAGCTACAGCAATATTATTTATGTTATTCAGTGAATTTGAATTGCGCATGACTTTCCCATTGAGTTTGCTTCTAATTGAAATGTCTATGCTTCTATGTGCATTTTTGCATGTAAGCCAAGAGCTGAATCATCAGTTTCTATTTATGCCACCCCTTCCTGACGCACAGCACCTTGGTCCAACAGTTAGGGATTACCTATTTTTCAAAATTTAGTAGCTACAACTGAACTTGCAGTATAAGAATATGTTCATAGCCATACTGACAGAGGAGAGAGATGAAGATATTCACCAGGGTTCATGATAAATCATACGTAATATTAACTCTGGTTTATTGTATAAATATTTGCAATTATTAAAAATCTAGAAACAGTTAAATTGAGCTTCAAAGATAAATTGATTAAAAAATGACATGTGTTAAACTGGCTCCCTAAGAATATAGCCTGATGTGCAGAAAATTTTCCCAACTGACTCCAGAAGGTGAGAAATGGCATAAACCAGCATACAAAACAGAAAAACTACCCCAAAATACGTATACTTTATCTTTAAACCCACCCAGATAATAATATTAATAATAATAGACTAATAATAATAATAATAATAATGATAATGATAATGATAATAATAATAATAATAACAGATAATCATCGATTCCGTAGTAACACAACAGGCAATACACTCACAAGGAAACCTGCACACAGCGTATATAGATTATCAGAAAGCATTTGACTCGGTTCCCCATTCATGGTTAAAAGAAGTTCTTCATCTGTATAAAATCAACCCTGCTATAACCCATTGTCTGGATGTTATAATGAGCAAATGGAAGACAGTGCTCTGCACCAAGATAGAGAATAAATCTATCATATCTGGCACAATTAAAATTGAACGTGGTATATTTCAAGGCGATTCATTAAGTCCCCTGTGGTTTTGTCTTGCAATGAATCCTCTATCCAATCTCCTAAAAGCTACTGGTTTTGGATTTGATATGAAATATAACAACAGGAAACACAGAATATCACATTTGTTTTATATGGATGACTTGAAAGTGTATGCCCACAATGAAATGCAAATGAACGCTCTTCTAAACGTAATAGACTTCTATTCATCTGATGTGGGAATGACGTTGGGAGTAAAGAAATGTAAACTCCTAACAATTGAACGTGGTCGACACGCAAACTCCCAACCGTACGAACTTATTACCGGATCTATAATTGAGGGAATGACAGAAACGGAAACCTATAAGTACCTTGGATTTGTTCAGAATACAACTCTGGATCACAAGAAAATCAAACAGGGACTTATTGACAAATATACATTGAGGATGCATCAGATTTTGCGCAGTCACTTACATGCAAAGAACAAAATTAAAGCTATAAATACGTACGCTATTCCAACCCTTGTTTATTCATTTGGAATTTTGAAATGATCTGCCACGGAAATAGACAGCATACAGAGGAAAACGAGAACTCTGCTCACCACCTATAGATTACATCATCCAAATTCGTGCATGGAAAGGGTCACTCTCCCACGGAAACTGGGAGGCCGTGGAGTACTGGATCTTCAAGTCATGCTCCAGAATCAGATAAGGAACTTAAGAAGATATTTCCTTAAAAAACAGGAAACCAGCCTTCTCCATAAGGCTGTAGCACTCGCTGACAGGTACACTGTACTGCATCCATATAACGCCTCTGACCATCATACAAATCACCAAGTGCCCCTGCAGGAGAAAGAAAGATCCTGGGGAGAAAAGACCCTCCACGGAAAATACTACAGTAATCTAAACCAACAGAGTATAGACAAGAACGCATCATGCATGTGGTTACAAAGTGGATGCCTGTTTGGAGAAACAGAGGGATTTGCAGTTGCCATACAAGACCAGGTAATAGCTACAAATAATTACAAAAAATATATCATCAAAGATACAAGCGTACTCTCTGACAAATGCAGACGATGCTCCATTCATCTCGAGACCATTGATCATATCACTGCAGCCTGCTCAGTACTTGCCTCCGTAGAATACACGAGACGGCACAATCAGGTCGCAGGAATCATACACCAGGCACTAGCCCACAAAAACCAATTAATTCAGGAACGTATCCCTTACTACAAGTACCATCCTGTACGCCTATTGGAGAACGAGTCATGTAAGCTTTACTGGGACACTGGTGTGGTGACAGACAAAACAATCAACCATAACAGACCAGATATTATACTGGTCAACAAGAAAACAGGGACAACGTTTATTGTAGACATTGCAGTACCTAACGACATCAACATCGACAGGAAGCACCATGAAAAGATCTGCAAGTATAAAGAGCTCACAGAGGAAGTCAAGAGGATCTGGAAGGCTAAGCTAGTACGAATAGTCCCTGTGATCCTGTTGGTCAATGGTCTCGTCCCCTACACACTTCACAAGAGTCTGCAAGAACTGGGTCTTCCACCGAACACCTACAAAAGCATGCAGCATTCTGTCATCCTATCTACATGCAACATTGTGCGATCGTTCCTGTCGCAAGAATGAAGACATTAATTGAACTCTTGTATTACAATTATATGTAAATGTTTTATATTATTGTGAGGCACATGGTGCATCCCGTGCCCTGTTACTACCCATATGTGATGTGGAGAAATGTAATAAATATAATAATAATAATAATAATAATAATAATAATAATAATAATCAATACACTCGCAAACAGCTGACAGAAATTTCCAGACCAAGACAATAATTTCAATATTCTCGAGAACAATTTAAAAACAAAAAACAGAAGCCAAGACAGAAATTTAGACACCAAAACAGGTGAGCAGTGAAATAAATTTAAGAAAAAGCAAATCATAATATTAAACAAAAGGCTCACCTGAAGTACCGTTTTCTTCGGCACAGCTGCCCAGCAAATACAATTACTGTTTAACCCACATGCTGGATGCCAACAACTCCACGACAACCTGGTCGCTTGGCCTTTGGATCTGGACCTCCACGCGGAATCACATGCAGCAATTGAATACCTAGCTCACGGATACACCCCCCAGCATGTTACAACAATGGTGCTGGTAATGCCAGAAATATTACTTGAGCGACATCTATTCTAACTAGCGTAAGCACAGGAAAACAAATATTACTGGTAATCTATAAACATAACCACACATCAGAACTAAAATATTTGGGAAAAAGAGACATGAACCATATCCACAGTTCATATTACGCTTTGACACCATATTGTGACGTGTGATTTCTCTCTTCATGGCATGATGGCTCCTCCTGCACAAAGAATGTGTGTCAGCTAGCAAGTGGCACAGTCAGAGTGTGTATCCTCCTCCTATTGCTATGGCTGTTCACCGGTTTTTAGGCAGTAAATCGTGTGTGTCCGACATCTATTATGAGTTGAATGTCTCATAGTGATTCGTGAGTATTTTCAAGAAAATAAGTCCATAAATTCTTGTTTCATGACCATTTTGTGTGTTAATTCTACAAGTTTCACATAAGTTGCATCAAACACCTCAAAGTTCATAATTATTATTCAATATTCAAGATTAATTCACTGGGACTTCATATCTGAATGAAATGAAATGAAATGAAATGAATGAAATGAAATGATTAGCCTGAATACCAGTAATTAACATTTCAAGCAAATTCCATTCAGAATAACATACAAATATCATTATTCGACATGTATGCAGATTTGGTGCCAAACAAGCTTTGTGCCATAATTCACATATCTACTTCACTATTCATATTACTGTTATCCAGTGCAGTAATTCTCATGAGCTACGATTACAGAGATATATTATTCATTATATTTCCAATTAAAATACCAGTTACACAGGCCTGCGATAAAAAAAATACAAGGGATGTGAGGTGAATTTTATGTATTTTGTGGTGATGAGTTAAAACAATTAAAGAAAAATGTCTATCACATCACATTTTCTTGAAAATTTTGATTTTACGTGGAACAGCTTAGTTGACCCCCTCCCCCGCCAAAAAAAAAATTGTTACCCCCTTTGCATATAAAATTAGGTGTAATGATGCAATTTGTCACCAAAAGATGGTGATTGTTTCATATACTTGTGCAAAAGGTCTCCAGGTTTATCCGCAGCCAAGTTGAAAAAGGGAATCTTTGTTGGTCCAGATATCCGCAAGCTCATGATGAAGGATAAAGACTTTGAGACTAGCATGGCTACAAAGGAAAAAGAAGCTTGTGTTGCCTTCAAAGATGTGGTCACTAAATTTCTTTGGAATTACAAGGATCCTGATTATAAAGCAATTATTACGAATATGCTGGACAAATTTCAAGCGTTGGGTTGCTCCATGAGTGTCAAACTACATTTCCTTTACTCACATGTGGACTATTTCCCCGAAAATTTAGGAGCAGTCAGTGAAGAACAGGGTGAAAGGTTCCACCAAGACATCAAAGATATGGAGTGCAAATATCAAGGAAGATGGGACAAGAACATACTCGCCGAATACTGTTGGATGTTAACACGAGGTAGGCCTGAGATTGCACATAAAAGAACGTCAAAAAGAAGTTTCTAAGGCAAAAGAGTACATACGTAAATAAAAACTTTGTTTGTGTTTGGTTTTGTTGTTTGTTCAGTTTACAATTTGTGTCAAACGTTCATGTACACATACATTGCTCCTCGTGGTCAATCATCTATTTTATGTACGTTACCTTAATAAACAAAAATTAAAATAATATGTTGGTGATTTTCTTCTAGAAACTGCACCATAATGTGTTGTAAGAAGTTTAAACTCAAGGGAACTTTGTGTTTTTCTCTCGACCAGAGGCAGCTTGTGCGATCTGGCAACAGTGGTTTTCTTCCATTTAAACCTATAAAAAATAAAATCAATTGCTAACAAATCAATTTGAATCACCAAGAATCAATTTTACATGGATTTAAGTGGATAAAAACCACTGTTGCCAGATAGTACATCAAAATTGTTCGCGAGAATTTCTTTTCACATAGGATTTTAGCAAAAATATCAATATTGATTGTACAAAAAATCCTGACATGATGGGAAAAAATGGAGGTCATTTTCGAAATCACCAAACCCAATAACATGAAACTCAATGAAATTGTCTTGTATTTTTCAACAACTTCAGTTTCGCAGGTCTGTGATTCTATTGAGTTGTTTGTAACTTCAGGTCTTTGTCACTACGTTCGGAGCGATGGCCTTCTTGAACTTTACAACACATATAAACACTCATGTATCCAGAATTTATTATTTATCAGTTTTGTGTGTATAGTGTTATCAAATAAAGTTTTCCATTTGTTTGTAACATGTTATAGTTGTTTGCCAGTAAGCATCTGTGGTTCCCTGATATCAGTTATCCTTACAATCCACTGCTTCCTGTTATTTAAATAAAACATCCATATCGGTCCCAAATTTCCACTGAGTCAAATCCAATAAAAAGATGTGTTTAAAAATATTACAAGTCAGTGGATAAAAGTTAAAATTAACACACAACGTTTCAACTCTCCCCTGGAGTCTTCCTCAGGTGACTTCTCACACAGTACTGATCATGAAGAAGATTGAGTTTCGTCACGGTAACCATCGATAAAAACACTGTTTCTCAAATATCTTTCTTTCCAGTTCTTTGGAATGTCAAACATTCCTTCCTCTATGCATTCTGCTGGCGGACGGGGAATTTTTAACACTGAAACTTCTCTTTTCAGTCTCCTCATTACATCCAGCCATTCGTCCCCTATATTACCATCATACCTATATTTAAATAGGTATGATGGTGAATTACATCCAGCCATTCGTCTCCTATATTACCATCATACCTATATTTAAATAGGTATGATGGTGATATAGGGGATGAATGGCTGGATGTAATGAGGAGACTGAAAAGGGAAGTTCCAGTGTTAAAAATTCCCCGGCTGCCAGTGGCAGTGGCGGACGCAGAATTTTTTTTTCGGGGGGGGGGGGGGATTTGAATAGGTAGAAAGACTTACATACATAATTAGTTTATAAAACTGGCCATTTAGAGTGCATATATAGCCCTTTTTCAAATTTCCGGGGGGGGGGATCTATCCCCCCAATCCCCCCCTCTGCGTCCGCCACTGGCCAGTGGAATGCATAGAGGAGGGAATGTTTGACATTCCAAAGAACTGGAAAGAAAGATATTTGAGAAACTGTTTTTATCGATGGTTACCATGACGAAACTCAATCTTCTTCATGATCGGTACCAGTACTGTGTGAGAAGTCACCTGAGGAAGACTCCAAGGGAGAGTTGAAACATTGTGTGTTAATGTTAACTTTTATCCACTGACTTGTAATATTTTTAAACACATCTTTTAATTGGATTCCTATTATTTGTTGATTATAAATCAGCTGGTCCTCCCTTCCTAGTTACCAGAGGCTAGGTCTTTTACTTTCCTTCTGAAGTAAGCCATTTCCATTCATGTTCCTCTTGGACCAGATATATTATATTTGGCTACAAGCAGGCATCCCAATTCCATTCAAAAACCTTTAAAAGGGTGAACGCACTTCAAAGTCTCTGCGAAGTTCTCATGACAACATTGTTGGCAGTGTTCACATAGGGCTTTAGAAGTTGCAATACACTGGGCTTTGACATATCATTAGAGATGCTAGCGATAGAAATAATTTCCGTAAATCAATAATGGAGAGTGAAATAAATATCAGGTGGTGATGCATCACTAACTTTCTCTACAGTGGGCATAAACAATATCATTTTCTCACCTGCCTTACTGACTCACTATAGTGACATTAATGCATACCCACTTCCAGATGAGCTACCTGTTAGCTTGTAACCGTTGCCAAAATTCCAAAGTGTTCAAATTTTTTACTTTTTTACCCTGAAAAAATCCGAAGGTCTTCCTGCACTTTTTTAGGTTTATTATTATTGATTTTATATATATAAAAAACTATGTGTTGATTTCGAAAGTGTCATTGATTTTGTCATAGCAAATACAGGTTTTACATAATTTGATATTACATGAATTTTCACTGGATGCTATATTATATAGCTAGTCATTATTATGGTACCAAGGATACCATATTTTAGCAAAATATAAATAACGAGTGATACTTCCTAGATGTATATCTTCCCTCAGAATATATCACCCTTTGCTTTAACTTGCCATGTGCTGTTTTAAATGTTCCTGCCGTAAACTAGGAAAGGAAGGATAAAATTCTCAAAAAATAACTGAGAAGAGTCTCAGATTGTGTATATTTATTTTTGTTCAGATAAAATAAACATAATCTTGAAGGAAAATATGTCCTAATACAATACCTCAAAGCCCTCGGTTGCTTTTCATTCAAAGAAGTCATCAGTCTATAGTGTCCACTAATTAAACCATTCAGTTTTCCTTTATTAGTCTTTGTTGTATAGTAGTCTGCTGGCGGTCCTCACTGGTAGATAATAATAGCTTCGAAGACCAATGCAGCAGAGCAAACCTTCCCCACTTGGCAGGTCCCATGATGTAGGCATAAATAGGTAGCACAGAAAAAATCCTAGCCAAGGAATTCTAGGGAAAGGTATAACTATACTTCACATACAAAAATAAAAGGAAATTGTGGAAGGAACTGGATAGACATATGATTATTTATAGCCCTTAAAATATTACTAATTGAGTAAACCAAATTCTTAGAATATGAATTTATTACAATGAGGTAACAGAATAATATGTGAAAAGTATGTGAGTGACTTAACAGAGAAAAATTTGAATAATAAATATCAAACAGTAAAAATTTTTAGGTATAAGTTGTTTCACATTATTCAGATGAAAATGTTATGTTATAATTTACTGAACTGAGAAAAATATGAAATATGTTGCATTAATCCATTATGTCAATTTTATGTACTTCCTAAATAAATGGCATGGGGCGTAGAGTTATTGATTTTTAGTTTAGTAGCAATCGATCGAGTTGTGCTGCCAAGTAGGCAATATGGCTACGCGTTTTACTGGTGATGAGCTCTAATAATTTTGTGCACAAGAAAGAAAGAAAAATTTACTTCTAAAAAGCAGCCAAGAAAATTCTGAAAAGAAGAAAAGGAAAGTGGGGCAATGAATATGCATCCATTATCATGCATTCAAACCAATCATACCGATTGTCCACGTGGCAAACAAAGAATTTAGAATTAACGGCAGAAAATTATATTAAGCAAGCATATCAGATGAGCAGAATAAAGAATTACATTATGAATGACTAATAAGCAAGAAAATAATAAAAAAAAAAGATAACAATGACAGAAGTAAAACTTGTTTTAATTTTAATTTTTTCAATTTTTGATTATTGGATTTTTTCAATATTGCATTATTGGACTTTTTAATATTGGGTTTTCGGACTTTTTAAATTTTGGATTTTTTAATTTTGGATCTTTGAATTTTAAATTTTGGATTTTTTAAATTTTCGATCTTTGAATGTTTTATTTTTTGAGTTTTTAAATTTTGGATTTTTGGATTTTTAAATGTTTTTTTAAATTTGGAAAATTTGGATTTTTTTAATTTTGGATTTTTTATTTCTTAAGTTTTGGATTTTTGGATATTTTAAATTTTGGATCTTTGAATTTTTGAATTTTTGATTCTTTTATTTTGGATTTTTTAAATTTTGGTCCTTTGTAATTTTTATTTTTTGTTTTTTTAAATTTTAGATTATTGATTTTTTAATTTTTAATTTTTAGATTTTCAATTTTGGATTTTGAAATTTTTAATTTTTAGATTTTTTAAATTTTGGATTTTTGGATTTATTAATTTTGGATCGTTTTAATTTTTTAATTTTGGATTTTTTAAATTTTTATTCTTTGAATTTGTTATTTTTTGGATTTTTAGATTTTTTTCAATTTTGGATTTTTTCATTTTTAATTTTTGGATTTTTTTTTCACATTATTTAGATGTTATGTTATAATTTATTTCACATTTACTGAATTGAGAAAAATATGTTGCATTCTTGTAACATTGTGACCCTAGACTTAAAACCTGTGCTTGTAGAATTTGTAGGAAGAAATGTTTCAAACAAAAATTTTAGCACTTACACACACCATAATAAGAGTTTTAATTTCTATAATATTATGTGAAAGATATTTGTGATAATGATTCATGACGTCATTTATACTCCATGCATTCCACAATTAATATGTATATAATATTAGTATTGAACCCTGTTGAGCCATATATATATATATATATATATATATATATATATATATATATATATATATATATATATATACCGTAAGCGGTTTGTGTACATCTTTCAGGAAAAACATAAAAGTAATTTTCTTCATGTAAATGTAGCAGAAAATCATTGCCATGCTTTATGTTATAACCCCAAAAGATATTGTCTTAATCTGTATATAAATCTTTGTTTTTGTCCTTTTTTTTTATTTGAGTTATGTGTTCCCAGACATATACAGATATGTTTTTATTATTTGTATTTTAAAATTCAGAAGATCTCAAATGGTGTATTAGTACTGAAAACTTTATATCAATTTTCAGAGTTGAACCCTCAACGTCTGCTACCTATAGTTGTCGAGAATGTAAAAATTGTATCAAAACAAATTTTCTATCAAAGTCTTTCAAATGAGCCATTGCTGCAGCTGCTGAACACAACTCAAATTTCAGCTCACAACTTTGGTCGAGAGAGTTAGCGCCACTGCCGTGTCCCGTTATCTCCCCTCTTTCAAATGAGCCATTGCTGCAGCCGCTGAACCTTTTAGTGTCCGAGGTAGTGCTGTTTGAAATGGATCTCCTGATTTCCGTCCATGCAAAGTGCGGCCTCCGCGAACCCACCTCGCACAAACCTTATGGAACATCAATTTGCCACTCAAAATGGTCTGTATGGAACCTTTAGAAATTCCAGGAAGCAATAAACAAAGTTCATGAGTAGTGACGTGTCGATCTTGTCGGACCAATTCATCGACTTTTGCCACCATCTCATCTGTGACGGCTGTTGGTTTCCCACTTCGCTCTTCATCATGAATATTTGACAGCCCTATTTAAACTCATGGACCCATACATCCCTCTTCATAAACTTTGCAAAGCTGTCTGTGAATTTCAATCGGCGGAACTTTTATTGGAGTAAGAAACCGTATGAATTGGCGGGGATGGAAATCAGGAGATCCATTTCAAACAGCTGTATCTCGGACACTAAAAGGTTCAACAGCTGCAGCAAAGGCTCGTTTGAAAGCGGGGAGGTAACTGGTCATGGCAGTGGCGCCAACTCTCTTGTTCGACGTTGTGAGCTTGGGCTAGAGTGTTGGAGACCTTACTTATTGACCAACCCTCGTACATTATTTGTGGTATATTATCACAAATTGTAACGAAGCAAATAGCTGCGTGCCAATTAGACGGTAGAAAAACCATTCCGAAACAAAGGAAGGGTTGGGGGACCGCAACTAATCGATATTGAACATTTTCATGATTATCGATACTGCCCTGAATTTATTTGAATTGCAGAAAAAGGAGAAGTGCGCATGCGTGGACGGAGAGTCGACGGGAGAGGAGTTGAACCTGAAAAACGGTTGAGTAGTACGTCTCTGACTACGAGAGAGAAAGGTTGAAGAAACGGAGGCGAGGAGACGAGATTGGAATGTGTGACAGCGGTAGAGGCGCCCTGACATGATGGTTTGTCAGACTTTCATCTAAAGAAATTCTGAAGGGGAATTTCACTGACCCGACTATATGGAGATAGTCGTTAGTTGGAAGAACACATCACGTCAGCCGGTACGAGAGACCGCTACAGCGAACACCAGCTGGGGAAAGAAGAGTGGGTCACGGTTGCTTAGCCTGGAATAAAGGAAGATGTGGACATCAGAAAGTGGATGGAAACAACTCAGGATCAGAGGATAAATTGGTCACCACCCGTTGAGTATAATCATCTAAACATTTTTTTTTGTTGTTTTGGGAAGTGGAAAAGATTTTGAGGCATTGTTATTTAAGCCAGGTTCTAAGAAATGTGTGGCGACTAGACGCCGTAATGAAAGGTAAAAGAGTAAGGTTAGAAGATAGATGTAATTAGTCTAGGGTGAGGTAGTAAATTACAGTGATCCAATCAGTTTCCATTTCTGGTCTAAGTTGATTACACAAGGAGCAGTCAAGAGTAAAACCGTGAATAGTAAAGATAAATCTCTATACTTTAGGTTGCTATGGGTAATTGTCCCACGAATGAATACATAGCTAGGGGCAGTTGTTGATGCTCATACGAACCTTGTTTTTTTATAAGACAGGACGCGAGGGGAGTAAGGAAGAAGGGTAATAGGGGCTTACTTAGTATTGCTTACGAGGGCCTCTCCCACTTGGTTTTCGTTAGGTGACAGGTGATTATCTATAAGTGGATTTCATGCTGGCCTATAATGTTGAGTTGTTTTTTTTTTTAAAGAGATTTATCGAAGAGAGGGAATTGTATGGAATATGGTAGAGGGGGATAAGAAAGTGAATACTGAGAGGCAAAAGGAGGCCTATGAGTAGCAGTACATTAGGCGTATGCCATTGGAAAGTTTACTGGGTAGGATAGAAGTAGAAGTTCACTCAAGGGTTATAAAGAGAGTTACTGACCTGGGGCGTGAGTTAGTTTCAGCTAGAATTCTAGGGAATTTGGAAACAAGAAAATTAGGTGCCCATGGTGTAGGGTAGTAACTTGAAAAGTATGGAAACCAGAATAACAATAAGTAGGTAAATTAGAACAATGGTATACACTGCTTAAAGAGAAAGGAGTTAAAAGATAATAAATAATAATTGATTAGATTAGAAAGAGGAGAATTGGTAATTTTGTGTAGTGAGTTGATGACAAGTAGTTCCTTAGCGGGTACTAGAGATTACCCCAGGAGAGAAAAAAAAAGGCAAGGGTGAGGTGAGGGAACGCCGGAAGTGTCCCAAATAAAACAAATATAAATACAGTAGTAGGCGAAGCCTATGCTAGTAGAATATAAAGAGATTTAGGAGAATTGTGAAAGTCATCGGTGTTGGAGGCGAACAACGGCCCCACGTGCCTCTAGGAAAGAGTGTCAGGGACCTCTGACATCGATTGTTCAAAATTATATTTTTGTTTGCGGCCCATTAATATTTTCCCGGTTGCAGGAGGGGAGTCAGATTGTTTGTAACTCAAGATCTAGACACCGCCCCTGTATCGGTGGTCTATTACCCCAGTCACTCTGTGGGTATAGGCCTAAACTTCCGTTTCTTTCTTCATAACATTTGTCTTTTCTATTTATCTTTGAGTACAATTCTTCATAGACTACAATGATTAGTGGACTGGTATAGGAGAAATAGGTGGAATCATTGGGTATGATAGGTCAAGTCAGTGACTGAATTACGAATTAAAAATCTTTATTCATACGGAAGAGCAAATGGAAAAGATTACGCAAGTTAGTAGTAAAGTATAAGGGTAATCTGAGACGTTCTAGTAGATACCTGGAAATAAAGAAAGGAAAGAGATTAAAGTAATTAATTAAGAATTTGTCTTGTATAACAAGGAACACATTAATACAGTTAAACTGGGCTACTAACCTGATAGTTAGGAATTGAATACTAAATTTTCCAATAAAAGTGTTGAATGGTTAATGTTGTTCGGATCGGATGATCTGAAGATTTTAAGGATGAGTAGTTGTTAAAAAGGGGAAAACCCCAGAGTAAATGTAATTTATTGTAAATCAGATTGTTATTGTTGAAAAAGAAAAAAAAAGAAAACAAGAGTAAATGTAATTTATTGTAAATCAGATTGTTATTGTTGAAAAAGAAAAAAAAATATTAAATAAATTATGGTTATTGTTATGCAAAGTAAATTTTCGTGAAGTTCAGTCTTCACATATTTTGGCGCCCATAGCGTGGGGCCGTAGAGCGATAGGTCGATAGGGCCATAGGCCATAGGTCGATAGGTCGATAGTTGATAGTTTGATAGTAGGATAGTTTGATGTCCTATACGTGTGGCTTAGGAGAAATTTGAGGCCGTAGTGGTTGCCCAACGTTATTGATTGTGACGTTAGCAGGGATAGAGGTTATAGAGATTGTAGAGCCTATTACGTGAAAGAAACTTGGGAGTTAGGTTAGTATAACTTGAAATTTATTTTCAAAAATAATAACATATTTTTGGGAGAAGAATAATGACTGTTGACAAATTAAGGACTTCTATAGATGACTAAGACAGACGACTGAACTATTGTGTTCTAATCTTTTTTTTCAGTCAGTGGAATTGTTAATATATAAATATGGCCACTTATGTTGATCCGTATGCACAAATAAGAGCAGCTGAGTTAACCTAAGCTATTAGGAAGTTGAGAAAGGCGGATCTGGAGGCAGAATGTGATAGAGTTAAGTTACCGACCACAGGTACCAGGGATGAGTTAAGACAACGCTTGTTAGATTATGCCCGCAAGAACCCTCAGTCATTTCAGGTGTTAATTACGGCTTTTGCTCTGAGTCAGGAAGTTTTGGAAGAAGACTTAGTTGAACATAATATAACGGTTCCACAAGATTCCTATGGAGATGTAGTGTATACATGGGTTAAGTTAATGCGTAGGAAGGCCATGGCGGTAGCTGATTCAGAAGAAGTTGTACCAGTAGTACCATCGTTTACAATTCAGTTAGAGCCACATAAACCAAATACTTTGGATCTGGTTCGTAAATGGAACATTAAATTCAAACCTGGGGATAGCATTTACTTATTTTTGGAGAGATTGGAAGATTTAAAACAAAGTTCTAAGTTACAGGGTGTAGAGTTATTGTCAGTATTACCCGAAATTTTACAAGATTCAGCTTTACTTTGGTACAGGAACAGATTAACAGATTGGCCTACATGGGAAGCTTTTTTGAAAGAATTTAGAGAATATTACTTGCCTATTGATGAGGAAGACTCGCTTTTGGATGAGATTAGACAAAGAACGCAAGGTCCTAAAGAATCGATTTTTGATTATGTTAATGCTATCCAAACGTTAATGAGGAGGCTGAGTACTCCAATGAGTCCTCAACAAATGATGAAGAATGTTATTAAAAATTTGCGTCCTGACGTAAAATTGTACATTAGACCTGCAGAGATTCAAACTATAACAGATTTAATACGTGTAGGTAGACAGTATGAACAAATATTGTTAGATTCTGAGAGATATATTCCTCCTCCAACGCAGGTTAGAGCTACAATCAAAGAAACGGCTTATAAACCTCAGAGACAAGTTGTTATACCTTCAGTTCATACAGCGTTAGGAATTCAGGGAAAGCAGGAACTTCCATCGTCCGAGTTACAAAAGAAACCCAATGTTAGTTTTTCTGCAAAGACGTGGGACAAAGAACGAAATTCAAGTCATGTAAATGATTCTAGAATAGTTAAAGCAATAGAAAATAAAGAGGGACAGGATGAGTTGGGGGAAAATGGTAAAAACACCACTTTGCGTTTTTCAAATAACCAGCGATGTTGGAACTGTGATAAAATAGGACATAGGCAGTTCGAGTGTAAGGCACCTCGTAGAGTTACTCCACGCACTACGATTAAATGTTATAATTGTAATAAGCTTGGACATAGGTCTATTGATTGTAGGATGCCCCAAGAAAGAAAAGTTAGGCCTACAAATTCTTTAGGACAATTAACTAAAAATCAGGCTTGTGTGATGTTAAATATAAACCCTACAGATTTAGTTAATGGAGACAGATGTTTTGTTGAGATTTTGTTGGAGGATATTACATTTATTGCTTTAATAGATTCAGGCTCAGATAAAACTTATGTGGGAGAGAAAGGTGATTTTTTGTGTAAAATGTTAGATTTATCAGTGGAAGAATCTGAAGTTAGGGTAGTGCAACTAGCAGATAAAACTTATAGTTCTATAACAGGAGAGAGAACTTTTGAGATGAAATTGCAGGACAGGATCTTTCAGATAAAATGTAAAATTATGCCAAATTTAGCAGTAGATATGATTCTGGGCATGGATGTTTTGAAACAAATTGGGTTAGTAGTAGATTTGCAAGACGGGACTTGGTATTTCAAAGATGAACCGACAAAAATTTTTCAATTTGTTAAGGCTATAGATTTGAAAGAAGAAGATCAACTACATAATATTCTTACTTTACCTACACCTCAGGAAAGGGACAGATTGAATATGTTTTTGGAAAATCAGTTACAGAAATTTGATCAGTGTACTGGACTTACCGATCTGATTTCTCATGTTATTGATACAGGCGATGCGAAACCTATAAAACAAAGATATTATCCAGTATCACCCATTTTGGAAAAGGTTATACACGCGGAAATAGATAAAATGTTATTGGAAAAAGTTATAGAGCCTTCGAATTCACCTTGGTCTTCTCCGGTAGTTATGGTAAAGAAACCAGATAGAACATGGAGGTTTTGTGTAGATTACAGAAAAGTAAATAATTGCACTAAAAGAGATAGTTATCCTTTGCCATACATTGAACATGTTTTGAGTAAATTACGACATGCTAGGTATATCAGTACAATAGATTTGAAAAATGGGTATTGGCAAGTTCCATTAGATGAAGCATGTAAAGAAAAAACAGCATTTACCGTACCTGGTAGAGGATTGTATCAGTTTCGAGTTATGCCGTTTGGAATCCATAACGCACCAGCCTCATTTCAAAGATTAGTTGATACTATATTAAGAGAAGAGATAGGAGAGAAATGCTTTTGTTATTTGGATGATATAGTACTTATTAGCGAGACATTTGAAGAACATTTGTCCTTGTTAGAAAAAGTCTTAGAGAAATTAAGAAAAGCTAACCTGAAAATTAATAGGGAAAAATCAAAGTTTTGCAGAAGTGAATTAAAATATTTGGGTCATATCATTACTCCCTTAGGAATTGCTGTAGATTCAGATAAAATCTCGTGTATCCTTGAGTATCCAGCCCCTACAAAAGTCAAGGAAGTACGAGCATTTTTAGGATTGGCTTCTTGGTACCGACGATTCATTCCATTTTTTTTCTGAAGTTGTAAAGCCCCTCACTGCACTTCTGAAAAAGAATCAGAAATGGCGTTGGACTAAGGAATGTCAGGAATCTTTTGATGAATTAAAATCGAAATTATCTAGTAGTCCTATATTAACTTGTCCAGATTATACTAAACCCCTAGTGCTACAGACCGACGCTAGTTTTTCAGGACTAGGAGCAGCTTTAATTCAGACAGGAGAGGAAGGAGAGGAAAAAGTGATAGCTTATGCTAGTAGAACTTTAACGGTAGGTGAACAAAAGTGGGCAATAGTCGAGAAGGAATTGTTAGCTATATTATGGGCAGTTCAAAAGTTTCGTCCTTATTTGGAAGGTTATCATTTTAAAGTATATACTGATCACTTTGCTCTGAAATGGTTAAATACATTACAGAATCCGACCGGACGATTAGCTAGGTGGAGTTTATTGCTCCAAGAGTATGATTTTGAAGTAATACATAGGCCTGGTAGATTACAAAAAGTTCCGGATGCTTTATCTAGAATACACGAAGGGAAAGTTCAAGAGAAAACGGTAGAGGAAGAATTTTGCCTCTTGTTGACTAATAACTCTGAAGTAGTGGAATGGGAAAATATACAAGATGCTTGGTATATTAAGCGGAAAACACAAGTACAGAGTAAACCTAAATTTTGGCCAGATTGGAAGGTCGTAGATGGGAAGTTGTACCATTTAAGACTAGATCAGTTAGAACAAACTTTAGAGGGAACAGTGAATAGGTGGAAATTGGTTATACCGCAAGATTATAGGATTAAAGTATTGCAGGAATGTCATGATGCACCTACTGCAGGGCATATGGGGATAGCTAAAACTTTCTTTAGAATAGCAAACAAGTATTATTGGCCGGGAATGTTTAGAGATGTTGCTAAGTATGTTACTGCTTGTGAAATATGTCAAAGACAGAAAGTGTTACAAACGGCTCAAGCAGGACCGATGCATTTTTACCAGAAAGAGAAACCTTGGATGACTGTAGCTACTGATTTGTTGGGACCTTACCCCCGTTCCAGGAGAGGAAACAAGTACATTGTAGTATTTCAGGATACCTTTACAAAATATATAGAATGTAAAGCGTTAAGGAAAGCAACCAGTAGAGCAGTTACGGAAGCATTTTATGAGTTGATTATCCTTAAATGGGGAATTCCGGGGTATTTGCTGATGGATAATGGACCGCAATATACTAGTAAATTAATGCGTGGGATAGCTAAAGCTTTTAATATAACTCCTTGTTATTTACCTGTATATTCGCCGCAAGGAAATCCGGTAGAAAGAGTTAATAGAGTATTGAAAACCATGATTTCTAGTTACATTGAAAAGGATCAAACAGTTTGGGACGTGTATTTGAGAGAATTTAATTTTGCTATAAATACGGCTAAACATAGTTCCACTGGATGCACTCCTTATATGCTAAATTATGGGAAAGAGCCTGAAATTATCAGCAGAATTGAGAAGGTAGAAAATCAACCAATACAGAAAGAAATTCCAAAGCTTTGGATAGAAAGATTTGATAAATTAAAAACGGTCCGTCTAATGGTCAGACATAACTTAGAAACTGCTTATAAGAGTTCAAGTCATTATTATAATCTTCGGAGGAGAGAGGTGAGATTTTGTCCAGGTGATCTTGTGTTAAGAAGAAACTTTAAATTAAGTGATGCCTCACAAGCTTATGCAGCAGGCTTAAGTGCAAAGTTCGTCGGCCCCTATATTATAAAGAAAAAGCTTAGTGAGAATAGTTATGAACTGACGAACCGTTTTGGTAAGCAGTTGGGGAAGTGGCACGTTAAAGACTTGAAACCCTTTGTGCCTGGATAAATGTTCTTTAAGGCTGTTAAACAAGACACAAAAAAAAAAAAAAAAATGTGAACAGTGTTACCATTTTTTTTTATGGTGAGTGTGGGAAGAATGTAACGAAGCAAATAGCTGCGTGCCAATTAGACGGTAGAAAAACCATTCCGAAACAAAGGAAGGGTTGGGGGACCGCAACTAATCGATATTGAACATTTTCATGATTATCGATACTGCCCTGAATTTATTTGAATTGCAGAAAAAGGAGAAGTGCGCATGCGTGGACGGCGAGTCGACGGGAGAGGAGTTGAACCTGAAAAACGGTTGAGTAGTACGTCTCTGACTACGAGAGAGAAAGGTTGAAGAAACGGAGGCGAGGAGACGAGATTGGAATGTGTGACAGCGGTAGAGGCGCCCTGACATGATGGTTTGTCAGACTTTCATCTAAAGAAATTCTGAAGGGGAATTTCACTGACCCGACTATATGGAGATAGTCGTTAGTTGGAAGAACACATCACGTCAGCCGGTACGAGAGACCGCTACAGCGAACACCAGCTGGGGAAAGAAGAGTGGGTCACGGTTGCTTAGCCTGGAATAAAGGAAGATGTGGACATCAGAAAGTGGATGGAAACAACTCAGGATCAGAGGATAAATTGGTCACCACCCGTTGAGTATAATCATCTAAACATTTTTTTTTGTTGTTTTGGGAAGTGGAAAAGATTTTGAGGCATTGTTATTTAAGCCAGGTTCTAAGAAATGTGTGGCGACTAGACGCCGTAATGAAAGGTAAAAGAGTAAGGTTAGAAGATAGATGTAATTAGTCTAGGGTGAGGTAGTAAATTACAGTGATCCAATCAGTTTCCATTTCTGGTCTAAGTTGATTACACAAGGAGCAGTCAAGAGTAAAACCGTGAATAGTAAAGATAAATCTCTATACTTTAGGTTGCTATGGGTAATTGTCCCACGAATGAATACATAGCTAGGGGCAGTTGTTGATGCTCATACGAACCTTGTTTTTTTATAAGACAGGACGCGAGGGGAGTAAGGAAGAAGGGTAATAGGGGCTTACTTAGTATTGCTTACGAGGGCCTCTCCCACTTGGTTTTCGTTAGGTGACAGGTGATTATCTATAAGTGGATTTCATGCTGGCCTATAATGTTGAGTTGTTTTTTTTTTTAAAGAGATTTATCGAAGAGAGGGAATTGTATGGAATATGGTAGAGGGGGATAAGAAAGTGAATACTGAGAGGCAAAAGGAGGCCTATGAGTAGCAGTACATTAGGCGTATGCCATTGGAAAGTTTACTGGGTAGGATAGAAGTAGAAGTTCACTCAAGGGTTATAAAGAGAGTTACTGACCTGGGGCGTGAGTTAGTTTCAGCTAGAATTCTAGGGAATTTGGAAACAAGAAAATTAGGTGCCCATGGTGTAGGGTAGTAACTTGAAAAGTATGGAAACCAGAATAACAATAAGTAGGTAAATTAGAACAATGGTATACACTGCTTAAAGAGAAAGGAGTTAAAAGATAATAAATAATAATTGATTAGATTAGAAAGAGGAGAATTGGTAATTTTGTGTAGTGAGTTGATGACAAGTAGTTCCTTAGCGGGTACTAGAGATTACCCCAGGAGAGAAAAAAAAAGGCAAGGGTGAGGTGAGGGAACGCCGGAAGTGTCCCAAATAAAACAAATATAAATACAGTAGTAGGCGAAGCCTATGCTAGTAGAATATAAAGAGATTTAGGAGAATTGTGAAAGTCATCGGTGTTGGAGGCGAACAACGGCCCCACGTGCCTCTAGGAAAGAGTGTCAGGGACCTCTGACATCGATTGTTCAAAATTATATTTTTGTTTGCGGCCCATTAATATTTTCCCGGTTGCAGGAGGGGAGTCAGATTGTTTGTAACTCAAGATCTAGACACCGCCCCTGTATCGGTGGTCTATTACCCCAGTCACTCTGTGGGTATAGGCCTAAACTTCCGTTTCTTTCTTCATAACATTGTCTTTTCTATTTATCTTTGAGTACAATTCTTCATAGACTACAATGACTAGTGGACTGGTATAGGAGAAATAGGTGGAATCATTGGGTATGATAGGTCAAGTCAGTGACTGAATTACGAATTAAAAATCTTTATTCATACGGAAGAGCAAATGGAAAAGATTACGCAAGTTAGTAGTAAAGTATAAGGGTAATCTGAGACGTTCTAGTAGATACCTGGAAATAAAGAAAGGAAAGAGATTAAAGTAATTAATTAAGAATTTGTCTTGTATAACAAGGAACACATTAATACAGTTAAACTGGGCTACTAACCTGATAGTTAGGAATTGAATACTAAATTTTCCAATAAAAGTGTTGAATGGTTAATGTTGTTCGGATCGGATGATCTGAAGATTTTAAGGATGAGTAGTTGTTAAAAAGGGGAAAACCCCAGAGTAAATGTAATTTATTGTAAATCAGATTGTTATTGTTGAAAAAGAAAAAAAAAGAAAACAAGAGTAAATGTAATTTATTGTAAATCAGATTGTTATTGTTGAAAAAGAAAAAAAAAATATATTAAATAAATTATGGTTATTGTTATGCAAAGTAAATTTTCGTGAAGTTCATATATTTTGGCCCCTATCCTTGTAATGTTCTGAGAGCCACTGATTTTTGGGTTAAGTTACATAATAATAAAAGGACAGAGCCGAATCCATTCCCATCTCCACTGTTAAATTAAAAAAAAAAGCTTGCCGAGAGGCCTGTAGGTACATAGCCTGTGTATCTATAATTTAATTTGTGATTGGGCTCGTAATATGTTCTGGCTGATGCAAAATAAAAAGAAGAGAGAAGAGTATTGATGATGGCGCCCTTAATATAAATTTTCATCAATATTATTAAACCTTGTAAATTGTCAAAAAAAAAAAAAAAAAGAAAGAGAGAGTAAGCTGGGTGTAGGGAATTTGCAATCAACCGGTAAAGTCCATCATAAAATATCTTTCACATAATATAAAACTCTTATGGTCTTACTAATAGGCCTAATCCAAACGTAACATTTATACCAGAAATATACACAGCTGAGGAGAAAAGTGTAGGCACACTAATAATCCCTGCATAAAAGACACCGTATACAGCCTTACACCTTTGTATAAACTTGACGTAAATAATCAAGATAGCTGATATCTGTGACAGCTGGTTGTTTGGTAGATGTTTGCGACTGAATTATGAGGTTTTGCATCCATTCTTATGGTAATTTGTTATGAAACATTCTCAGCTGCTTTTGGGGAATTATTAACATTGTTCCTTATTTGCGGGTAATATTTTCTTAATTTGAGCCATAATTACAGCTTTCTGAAATCAATTCAATGAAATATTGAAATTTGATTTCTCACAGCAGACTACATACTGCTGTTTGTTACTGCACACATGCTTCCTTTATTGCCACAGGCAAGAAATATCATCCCCAGCATGATGTGTTTGATGATGTTTCACATTCAAACCCAGTATAACTCTTAGCCGTAACACAGGGATTATTAGTCACATGGCTTATGTAAAACTTGCATGGGGTTAACCAAACAACCATTCAACACTCATATAAGCAAATTATATTAGTAAGGCTGTTAATATACACATTTTACAAAGATTTTTCAATGACCCTTTAAGTTTTTATATGGAAAAGTTCACTTTTACTGTAACAGTGTTTTAACTGTTTATTCAGAATATCTTGAAATGGGTTGGAAGTTTTTTTAAACAAAATATTAAAATATCTGGTATAACCTTTTGTCTTTTGACTTTTCAAAAAATTACTACCTTTTCATTTACTTACAAGGGAATCATACAGGTTGTCATATCAAAACCTACTCTTAAATTTTGCACATTGATAGGTCTTCATTAGGACACATGCAAAAATTAGCTGCTCATACGAACTTAAGTGGGTGAAAAAGTGTTTGTTATGCTCCATAAGTTCACAATGGGGCACTCATAGAGCTCGCTTGAGTAACCTGCTTGCTGGGTGCACATGTAAGTGGGGTCGGGATGTGTGATAGAGGGAAGGAGCTGCCTTGTTACTCACGGAATGTATTTCACTAAATAACGTTTATGTAAATGGGGATTGCTTATAATTGATAGTGTGTGTAGGTGTTACAGAAGTGTGATCACTCAATTTGCGTAATATTTGAAGATATTTCCCTTGCACAGCGAATCACAGGTCTACCAGTGCTTCAACCAACTTATTTCCTTTTCTGACATATATCGTCTAGACTAACATACTACGTAATAATTGTAATTGTTATTATAGGCCAAAGTAAAAAATGAACCAATGTAAACAGCACACGAGATTCACTTAGATTATCCTAAAATTGTAATCGGGTACTAATTACTTCATGACAACTACCGGAATACAAACATGTGTATCACAGGAGGATATTATTCACTATTATAATATTATTCCCTCCTGTAGTGATAATGGAAGGGAGAGATACGAAAAAAACACATAGGCGTATATCTGACGCAAGATTCGGGAACACTGACAGTCGATGCCAAGCGTGCGCTAGATAGGGAATACTGATAGCCTTCTCCTGCTGACAGCTGTAAGAAGCTACTCAATATTTATGATTTACAAAATTCACAATAATTTTCACCCACTAAATGTTTATATGAGTAGCTAATTTTTGGCAAGTGTCTATGTGCAATGAAGACCTACCAACATGCAAAATTTTAGGGTAGGTTTCGACATGACAACCCGTACGGTTCCCTTGTTAGAAAATCCGAGTGACAAAACTGTTTTCTAGGGACAAAACTGGGAACATTACTCACTGGGGACAACAGTTTTAACTCTAGGACTGTCCCAGGATATCAAGGATGTATGGTCAGCCTATATCAATATTGAAAAAAATTTGTGAATAACAAATAAAATTAAAATAAATGTATTCCAAAATAGAATTTGTATAGAAATTAAATTTAACTCTATTTTTTGTTTTTCTAAAATGACTACGTTTATCTTCCAGTCAATCATGTAGATTTTCAGTTCATGAAAGATAGTTAAAACACTGAGCAAGCATTTTTATACTATCCCTAGTACTCCAAAGTTCGTTGAATCCATACTTTATATTTTACTCTTGTTTGTCCAAATTACATTTGTGGAACCACCTCCTTTTAAGTTATTGTCTTTTCAATACTGTATAAAATAATTAAGGTAACTTATGTCATAATTTTGTTTTAATGTACCGGTACGGTAACTTATTTAACTGTAATAAATAAAAATATTTCTAGACCTATGGGTTTGACAGGGCCAAAATGAGACAGCAACATGTTTCAATGGTCACAAAATCAGGTTAAAATGAGTAAGAAGATAATAAAACATTCACTTTCTTCACTTTAAAGTTATTTCATCTTGTAGGTTTGATGAACACAACCTCTGGAGTTCAGAACAAACAGACAAAAAAAGTAGTGCTAGGGTTGATAATATACTAATTAAACCTATTGTATAATTAGCAACATGTTCCAAAGGTAATAAAATGAGTTTAAAATAAATAGGGAGAAAAATTCACTTTTCTCACTGAAAGTCATTCTCCTAATGTCATATTAATCCTATAAGTTTATTTTCAAGATGAGAATATATTAATTACATGGTGTTGGTACTTTAAACATAATAATCAGGACTTGGTCTAGGGTCACAATGTTACAAGAATGAAGTTTGGAATGCATGGAGTATAAATGACGTCATGAATCATGGGGTGAGAGCATGCAGTATGTTTCATAACAAAGTTCATTATTTTCTCATTGCTGTTTGGCTAGGATCCATATATACTACACTTGTGATCCTTTAAGTAAAGAATCAATTGCATTCTAGTTATTTAATTTTATTAATTATCACTACCCAGCATGATTTTTGCAGCAAAGCATTTAATAAGAGATTTTAACTAAATAAGGTCTTCTGATTTCAGAAATGTCACTATTGTTTTTGTATAACGTCAAGTTTTCGTGTTTGCTCTCTAAAAATGAGTCATGGCCAATGCAACTTTAAGGTCTGTGTAGACCTTCTTGGAGGCTTATAGTGGCTAGAAGGTAAGTCATATAAAAAAACCAATTGCAGCAGCAGTAACTGATTTTGTTACTGTTTAAAAGTTTAAGTCTTGGACTGTTTAAAAATATTATTTGATTTTTCTCTGTAAATATTACCAAACATCCTAATTTTTCAGTACTTTTTATCCTATAGGCTGGTCTATGCAAAATATTATATCTCTCATTTTGATGTATCTATTACAAGAAAACTTGACGTGATATGTAGAAATGTTCAGCAACTCAAAATTAGTTAAGATTGCCTATCACTCCACTTGCTGCAGGGGGAAAAAATCTTCAAAATGCTGGGTAGTGATTGCAGGATCCATATTGGTGTTAATTCTGTTACTTTGGAATTCACAGTACTGAGAAACATACCGAAAATTGAGAGCACGAAGTGTTCTCTTCAGAAGGAACTTAAGACAGATTCAGAAGGAAATATTTGGATTTGAAAGGAAACAATACTGCATTTGGAAATTGCGTACAAATATAATATACTGAAAACACTGGATTAGCAAAAGGTACATGGGAAATATTAAAATTACACATTGAAGGCAAATCTTTAATATCAAAATCAGACATTGACGATCAAACTGAACGTCATGACACTTATGTATAATGTTGGTACATACCAACATCACTTTCAGCAAGGTTGAAAATAAATATTGTAAAGAATTTCTTGAAAAATATTACAGTAAAAAGGTTTCTTGGGAGTTGACCCTAAGAAAAAATTCCTTAAGACCTTGTTATGATGATACACAGAATCAGATTACAAAAGTGGTGTTAGACCAGAAAATATGGCTTGTGTATATACTCGTATTTCCTTTTCTTCCCAGGATCCAAAATTTTTTAAGACGTATAGGTTATAACGTAAATTGAAACACATAATGATAGGCAAATCATTTCTAAACTAGAAGAATGTAATGCATAGATTTATGACTGTAAATGAGAACAATTATTTTTTGCCCTACTATGACTAAATGGTTACATATTGAGGCAACGAGTAACGTCAAGTTCCATCTCCATTTCACCTCAACTGACACAAAGCAGTGGTACTTTTTTGACATGGGTACCCTAGACTGTACCCTGATTATAATAATGTTCTAGGATGACGTTTTAGTAATGTGTGGTTGATGTTTGAACCACATTTTACATATATGTCCAAGTTTATACAGCACTAAAAAAAATGTCTTATTATTTAAGTATACATGACTTAGATTCTCTTGAGGAATTACTTTAAATAAGTACAGAATTTATCCTTTAAATGTTTTTGTTTTTCTTGTGAACATTGAGTGTCAATTTGCAGATTGTTAGTCATTCTTCTGGACTCTGATTAAACCATCCATTCAGACTTTGCTGTATGCCAAGAATTTGTTTCTCAATATTTTCAAGTCTATCGATAACCTGCTTTTCGGATAATTCACCCTTTTTGTCAATTATGTCCATGGCAGATTTAATGACACTTGGGTCCATTTTACAACAACCACCAACTGTAGGAACTCCAAAACAATCTGTCTGCATTGCTAGGTCATAGTTCTGTTTCTTTTTTGGGTACACAGCACTAGGAAATATCATAATTTTCTGTCCAAGATTAGGATAAATTCTTAATTCCTTATTCGGTAGTGACTTAGGAAACAGAAATACTCTTTTAAATAGATTTCTGACACAACCAAGCCTTGTACGGATGTAAGTTGGCCAACAACAGCAGAGATAGTTTAGCCCCATGGGACAAGAACATGACAGTGGATCACCAAGAAGCATGCTCTCAAAGTAATATATCGTTCCTATCATTGATTCAATACTCACAATTTCTGCATCATTTTTAATGGCTTGAGTGTCACTGACTGCCAAGCCATTGAGAAGATTCACCATCACAATAGGTACAAGGAATACAAAAGAAATAAATACAATATAACTGAGAGCAGGTTCTATACCAAAAGGAATGCTAGAAATGTCAAATTCGCCCATAAGCATTATAACAGTTCTGAATAAAGACATGGAAGGTTGTTGAAAGAAGTTTTCTTCTTCAGAGATCTCACCTGTTTTGGAACCATGGAATAAAGTATAGAATCCTAGGCCAAAGGCAATAATAAGGATGAGATCCCACACAAGGAATTTTATATAATTACATAATACTCTTCGCATCATCTCATTGTATGTGGACATAATATTTATGTGGCCTATCTGCAAGAAGAGCTCTGACCATGACAAAAGAATAGCTATAGCATCTACAGGTCTTACACAGTGGTTTGTCCAGTCTTTGGACAAAATTGCAAGGGTGGTTGCTATTAAAAATAACTCAAGGCAGTTTTCAAAGCCACAAAAATATCTCCTTGGAGACATAACCATCTGAAACAGTTCTCTCAACAAGAGAAATGCTAGGAGGATTGCAAGAAATATCCACTCCATTCTGATGAGTGCAGAAGAATTCCGTGTAGTGAAAACAGTGGTTCTGTTATCTGACTGCTCGTCATATGAACATTCTCTCATTATGTGAGTTGTCAGTAATCCAACAAATAATACATAGAACACAAGGTTTGCATAAAAGAATACTCTAATGTGACTCCATTTTAAGTGAAGGAAACTCAGCAGGACTGGATGTGTGAGAAGAGGTCTTAAATCTTGAGACTTACTGATGTAATGTAAAGGGTAGAGTTCTGGTATTGGATTATACATATTATTGGTTCCCCCTTTTTCAATGCCACTCTGAGTTTGAAAGTATTGATCATTAGCTTCATGTGAAGGAGGTTCAAGAAATCCATACTTAAAAGTCAGCTCATATTTGTCATCTCTTCTGAACTTGCCATTGCTTTGTAAACAGTCATCAAGAAAACTCCGCAGAGTCATTGGATCAATATCTGCAAGGGGAGAATATCCAAAATTATTTTCAAGCCCTACATATGCACCATTTTGAAGCAAGGCTTTTGTGTAGTGTTGATCTTCTTCCTTGACAGCATAGTGAAGAGCAGTATTCCCATTATCATCTGTTGCATTAATATATAGTTTCAAAGTTTCTTTTCTTTCTAGCAGTAATTCAAAACACTTTCTGTAGTCGCTACCTACACCGATTTTTATTTCTTTACCTTTTACTACTGCATGAAGAAGAGTCTTTCCATCCACTGTGGTCACTTCAGCTTTACATTCAAGGAGCATCAGCAAAATCTCATAATAACCGCCAACACAGGTGTGGAATATGGGAGGTTTTCTATTGGTTGGAATTGTGGCATTAGGATTAGCACCGTTAGAGAGAAGATACTTCACTATATCTTGAAGACCATGATAACAGGCATATTGAAGGAAAGTGAATTTTCCATCGTCAGCATCAATCAGTGATTTGTCTGTTGAATTGAATTTTTCTTTGAATTTTTCATATTGTTTGAAGTAGAGGCATTCAAATAATGCAGTACTTTCAGTATCTTCTTCTTCATTCTCGGCTTCAGGTTTTGGAGGAGGTAGTTCCAAATCAGGAAATCTGTCCTGAATGAGCTCACGAATTGTTTTGCCACTTTGAGGGTCTTTGTTTTCTATAAATACATTTGATTTACCAAGCCTGAGGATGCACTCTACAGCAGGTCTACATTTGGCAAGCACTGCTTCATGTATTGCAGTACGACCTTTTCTGTTCCTTTTATTTATTTTAATACTTGCTTGTGCCATAAGAACTGTTATGCACTTCTCCATATTTGAAGGATTCTTAGTGTAATTTTTGGCTGCTAAGTGCAAGGCTGTACTACCAAAATTGTCCTGTACATTTATATCTGTTTTTATTTCTTTCAGCAGAGTTGATATTGCATTGTAGTTTCCATTTTCTGTTGCTATGTGGATGGGGGCTTTGTTACGAATTGGATTCACCTGGTTTGGATCAGCTCCACAGTTGAGAAGAGAGAAGATGAAATCTTCACAGTCTTGCTCTTTGCAGGCGATTTCTAGACATGTTGCATAGTGCGGATCACCATACTGATGATTAGGGTCTACCAGTCTTTCACCATCTGCATCATATTCTTGAAGAAGACTGGTGAAAGTGATGATATTTCTCTCTCGAAGAGCAGTGAGCAATTGAGCTTGGAAGTCTGGAGGATCACATGAATTGCATGAATCTGTACGATTCGTTATAATTCCTGCAAATAAGAATGTAAATTGAATTTTAAAAACCCACATGTTGCCTAGTTTGTAGAAATTTTAGAAATTAATTTATTAACAATTTTTTAAAATGTTGATTGCCCCTTAGAAAGTCATCTAAGTAGACTCAGCAGAGAAATTCACGGAATTCAATACATAAATGGAAATTCTACACATTAGTCATAAAAGTTACACCCTTAACATACATGAATAATATACAGGGTGGACCGCTCGAATGTCCCTAATTTCAATTGTATGTGACGAGTGAACGATTGAAGATAGAAACTTACAACAACGTTTATATGAAAGAAAAACTCAACAAGTTTCGAATTCTGTCGGTAGATGGTGCAATGATACGGTTTTCATTCTTAGATTTTATCGTTTATCAAAATGGCGACACCGCAGATGAAAGCTCAAACTGTTTTGTGGTATGCGGAGTTTAAATCAATTGTTAGAGTTCAGAGGGAGTTTCGGCGAGTCTTTAACCATGATGCTCCAACTGCTAAAAGCATAAAGAAGTGGTACGATACATTTTTAACTATTGTGGAGACTACTTCTACATATACAACTTTCTTCAAAGCAATGCCGACAGACCCTTATAATCCGCAGTAAATAACTTGAAATGAGGGTGTCTTGGACAATAGAGTTGTATATTCTGGATTTTCAGCGTGTTTTCTTGGGCGTTGAATTTGCCTGACAGCCAATAGAATTTCGTGTGCAACCAATCAGTGATCATTTCTGAATTTTTGACATTTTAGCTATGACTCCACGTGGGGCACCAGACGATTGCCGTTCAGTCATAACCATACCACTCCTTAAGTGCCAGACAATGGCTTAATCCTCAAAGCATCCCGACTGTCTACATAGGTCTAGCCTCCACTATACTGGAACTGTGTTAAAGAAGCATGGTGGTGGTCGCAGAGCATCTGACGAAATGGTTGCAAATGTTCAAGCCGCATATGAGCGAAGCCCACGGAAGTCATTAAGAAGAGCTTCGCGGGAACTTCAGGTACCAAAATCCACATTGCAACGAATTGTCCACAAACGTCTCAAACTGTATGCATACAAAGTGCAGGTAATGCAACGTCTTGAGCCGAATGACAAGCCCAAACGAGTGGAATTCGCCAATACGGTGCTAAACCGTCTCGGCGTTGATCCTGATTTCATGTCCAAGATTTTCTTCTCGGATGAAGCCACTTTCCATGTATCAGGCAAGGTAAACCGGCATAATGTGCGGATCTGGGGATCGCAGAATCCTCACGCCACACAAGAGCACGTTCGTGACAGTCCCAAGTTGAATGTTTGGTGCAGTTTGTCGCAGAATAAAGTCATTGGACCATTTTTCTTCGCCGAGAAAACTGTCCGTGGTACCACATATCTTGACATGCTGGAGCAGTTCTTCTTTCCACAAATTGAACAACTGCAGCCTAACATCCTTTTCCAACAAGATGGCGCTCCTCCTCACTGGTTCAATGAAATTCGTATGACTTTGGACAACATTTTTCCTGGCCGTTGGATTGGTAGGGGAGGACCGATCGCATGGCCCCCGAGATCTCCTGATCTAACACCGCTTGATTTCTTTCTCTGGGGCTACGTCAAAGATAAAGTTTACGCAACCCCACTCAATGACCTTCGTGATCTTCGGGAGCGCATCATAGAGACTATTGAGAGCATTTCAGAAGACATACTCCAACGTACTTGGCAAGAAATTGTTCATCGGCTTGATATCGTCACAGTGACTGCTGGAGCTCACATAGAGATGTGGTGACGTGGATATCAAAACTTGTTGAGTTTTTCTTTCATATAAACGTTATTGTAAGTTTCTATCTTCAATCGTTCACCCGTCACATACAATTGAAATTAGGGACATTCGAGCGGTCCACCCTGTAAATTTATAAACATATCCTACACGAAACATTAACATCCTAAACCAACAAGTACAATATTAATTTCACGTACACTTTGTGACCAAATTGCACAAAACCATCTCTCCAACTATGAGGGTAAGTTAATGGGTCATATAAATGAAAGGAAACCACTGCTACCTAGCCGCTGCTCGTGAGTAGGTTGAGAATCAAGCACCCGCTCTCTCTTTCGTATAAATAAAAATTTCCCCTTCCTGCCAAGCTGCTGCTCAGGCAACTGGTAGCAAGTGCTTGACACCTGCATCCCATATCGCCCGGCACATAGTGGCTGAGTAAACAAACATGCCACTTGACTGTCTGGGCACCAATTTAAATTATTCATATTTGTTCAAAAATCACAGAAAATTGATGGTTTCTTTGGCATATTATTGCATGTTTTGATAGTTTAGCAATGGTGCATCATAGTTCTTTGATTTTAAAATATGTTTTGCTTTTTTTTTTTTATTAATTTGTCACTTTTTTATATGTATATTTCTTACAGATTTTAAATATTGTGCATATCTCTGTTAATTCAAACATTACAGCTTATTTGGCTAAGTGAATATTTTGATAAACAACTGAATAATAATTGAAATTTTTTTCGCAATGATGACAATAATAGTACTAGCCTGATGTTTTTGGAACCAATTATATAATATTAAAGCGACATTTCACTTCATTAGTTTTCAATTTACTAAAACTTGTTTTTTAAAAAGTTTTGCAATGTGATGTAGGCTACACAACTTTGATAATTTTTTGTAATTATGCTAACAGGAGAACATCAGGTATTAAAATCACTTAATTGATAGAGCATACTTAACTGAGCATTGGTTCTGGAGCATATTTAAAAAAAATTAGAGCATATTTGCATGCATATTTGATATCCTGATAGACCATTAATTTCTTGGCTCTACATATTAGTAGGCGTATATACCTATAGATCACAATTTTCTACCCCAAACACATAAAGTGTTGAGCCTTGGCTCATGTAAGGTTCTTCGCTAAGAGCACAGCTTGAACAGAGTCGTGAATTCCTTGGGACATCAGTATAAAAATAAAATGCCTAAAGCTTCACTTTGGGACAAACTGGTCTACGAAGGCCAAAGATCAAAGGGAATGGAGGCGACTGACAGAAGCAGCATAAGAGGAATGCGGATCTCTCCCGCAGTGGCTAAGCGGGATTGCCGAAACAGCCACCTTGCCAGTCAAGAGGCCCTTGCCCTTTAGGGATGAAACAGGCTAATTCTAATTCTAATCTTGGAACCTACCTCTGCAATAAAATGAATTTTAGGAGAGAATTGAAAAAAAAAGGTCATAGAAGGATAGTTGATAAATGAAATTCTGGAGTTCTTAGGACATCATGATTGTAGTTGAGGTCTAAATCAATTCTCTTGTCTTTGTATAAACTCTTTCACAACACAAAATTTGTACCGGTCACAAATTTATATATTTGCCTTCAAATGTTTGTCAGTACCAAATTCATCCTGATTCTGAAATGTTTTAACCTGGCATTGGTTGAGTTCAATAGCGTCCTGCCATTGGTCAATATGTGAGCACAGGGCTGCATAGTATTAATCATTGTCATACTATCTATTTGTTGTTGTTATTCATCAATTAAGTTGACAATTCTTTTTTTCTAGAAAACATATTTGTTTCTATATCAAATTTAAAGAACATCGTTTGAATTGGTTTTGAGCTCCTTGTTTTCTCCCAGCAGATGAATGACAGTTTTCCTCTTCCTAGTATGTGTATTAGGTGGTGGAAGGTGGGCAATTCACAATGTCTTATTGTCTCTGCCTAAATAGTGTGCAAAAATTTGGGAAACTTCAGCATTGGATTCTGTTGAGACCTCTGAGGCTATATCATCTTCACTGGTCTTAGGATTTTCTTTGTTAAGATTCTCAGTTTTCTCCCCATGGCTTAGCATACTATTATCTTCAGAACTTTAAAATGGCGTAAGAGATTCATATTTTACTTCCTAGAGCCATTTCAGTGTTTTGACATTTCATTAACGGATCAGACTTTTCTACCACTGCTTACAACTAACACAAGAGAACCTAAGAATTGCGGAGGATTAATTGGCAGTGAGTTGACAATGTGATGGGAATGGCAATAAAAAAATATCATGTCTCTGTACTCTAGAAAAATAACACATTGAGACACTCACGTAAGGCAAATGGTAGACATGTGAGCCATGCGCTCAGTTCATTGACATATAGGCCTACCATGTCTTGCTATCTTTTGGAGAATGAAATGTTCTATAACATTTGAGAACTCAAATGAACTTATTCCATGAATAAGCAGTGAAAAATATAGGCTACTCTGTTGGCCTCAGTGGTAAACAATATAGCACAGTTTAAAATCAGAAGTGAGGACAGCACTCAGATGTCGAGCCAATGACAGGTTAATAAGGCTTACTAAATACGGGTTTCAACACATACCTTTTCCCTGCATCTTTATACTATTTTCTGAATAGCTAATTCAAAGTATTATGCAGATTAGATCATTCTTTTTCACCTCTGGATCTGAAATAGAAATAAATAAAATACCATTATGCCTGCTGTAGAAACGGAATACACACAACTGAAACTTACTTTGGCAGTATGCTACAGGAAACAGAAAATAACTCAAAACACTCCAGATTATGTTTGAATTTTTTCACACTTTTCTAAGGGTTCTGTCATTTCCAAATTCCATTCCAACAACACTTCATTCCCCCGCCCCTCATTTTTCTTTTAATGTCATTAGTTTTTTCCCCATTTCGTGGAAGAAAAAACCTTTAAACTAGGGATGGGTCCTCGATACTTTCGATACCTCGATACTCTCGATACTTGCATGGTATCGGCATCGAACGATACTTCAGGAAACTCGCTCGATACTTTTTCAATACTTTTGTGATTCTGCAATTAAGTGATAATGCTAGTATTTTTTTAACAAAAACTTGTAAGTGGACTGTTTAAAAAACTAATTTTAGTTTTATTGTAGAGTTTAAAAATAATTATAGGCTACTGATGATCTTAAATTTTGTCTCATTAAATATGCAGACCTAATTAATTTAGTTTGTATTACACAGTTCTCTCAAATTTTAATTTTTAATGTACCTATTTATTGAAACTGGAAATGTTGAAGGTATCGAGTATCGAGGAAAAAAATCATGTATCGGTATCGAGTATCGAGAAAATCTGGTATCGACCCATTCCTACTTTAAACCATGTGACTGACAGGGCTAGTTGGGGACCTGAGCTACTGTGGGGAAAAACCCAGACCATTGCAGTGGAAACTGCTTGGAAAGATTGCAATTCTTCATTTACACTCTTCTCTTTGGACCACTGAGGGTTGTGGAGTGTGTTTGTGGGTGATCTTGACATAATTATACAGATGACATCACAGAGGATATTCTTATTATCTCATCAAATAAGCAGGTATCTTTAGGCTGAAATGGGTGCAGTTCCTTTAACAAATATATTGCTTCAGTTTCGGATTGAGAAGTGTGTTAAAGTGACATTCTATAGATGTAAAAATACTATATCTTATGCGTATAATATAAATAAAGTTAAACTTCATGAAGTAATGGAAACTAAAGATTTAGGGATAACATTTACCAAGGATCATAGGATTAACAGCCACATTAAAATAACCATTTTAAAAGCGTTAAGAAACCTAGGTTTTATTATAAGGAATTCATGTACATTTAGCGAAAACATTAATGAGACTTTATAATTCATTGATCAGACAAAACCTCGAATATGGTAGTCATATGAAATCCAATGACTCTTAAACTCTCTGATTCAATAGAAAAAGTACAATTGAAGTTCTGTAATTTTTTGATGTACAGAAGTACTGACTATTATCCAATATACTTGAATTACCAAACACTTCTAGAAGTATATTATATTAAAAGTTTACAATTTAGAAGAAATAGCCAAGCATTAATATTTCTTCACAAATTACTGCATTCAAAGTTGATGACAATAATATTCCAATGAAGATTTTCTTTTATGTGCCAAGTAAACTTAGTAGACACAGGAAGCTAATTCTTTTCCCCCAGGGTAAATACTGATATTCACAAAAAAATCACCTCTAAATAAAGTAATTACTTTGTACAAGAAAATTAATTTTTAAATTTTGATATACTTAGCATGTCCGAAAATGAATTTGGCAAAAGTTAATTTAATACTGAATTGAATTTATTAAATGTAGTTACAATAAGTTGTGGTTAGTGCATTGGTTTAATGTATCATGCTAAACATTCTCCTCACTCTTTCTTTCTTTTTCCTAAATGGTTTTTGTTCTCAAAGGCATTATGTACTGTGTTTAAAGAAGAAACCTGGCAACTGCTGGAACCCGAAAGTGGCTAGGAATTTCTTTTTCTTTTTTATGTACATGCTTAGTAGATTAAATTACACTAATGTATCTTTTTGTGTTTTCTTATCTTTTGTTTTTATAATATTGTATGAATGAATTTATTTTTGTCATGAACATTGTTATTGGGTTTTCTACATGTAATGTTCCTTGTTATTATTATTATTATTATTATTATTATTATTATTATTAATATTATTATTATTATTATTATTATTATCATTGTTGTTGTTATTATTATTATTATTATTATTATTATTATTATTATTATTATTATTTCTTTTATGTCAGTCTCTCCCTTCAATAAGTTCTAGATCCTCCCCTGCTCCATCAAGACATTTTTAGCAGCCTGATTCCACATTAGGATGTCCATTTGTCTCGCTTTGTCAAAATGTCCCACTGTCCCGAAAGTATTATTGGGGACGCCCCGCTTTTTTGTGATTCCGATTTAGTCAGTATATTTTATGCTACCGGTACTAAATAATGAAAGTTGCTACTGTGAAGGCCTTACTCATTGTCAAAACACCTTCAGGTATGAAAATTTTATTTTTAAACACTACGACTCGCAGTTTTTTTTAATACAGGGTGTTAATGAATAACAGCGAAATATTTTACCTGTATATAGAGGGGACATAAATAAGCAACTTTTATTAGAAGATTTTTGCTCTATGGATTCAATTTTTCCTATTTCAGCCTAAAATCTCCCAGGGCATGGCTGCCACTGACTTCTAACATTAGAAAAAAAAAAGCTAAACAATGGAATTTCGTTGTTATCACTGTAGTCAGTAGTTATGAATAAAAAAATAATAATGCAGTGACGGCCAGTCATGTGATTAGTCTGTAAATTTTGCAGATTATGAAAACTCTAAATTATGTAATAGCTGTGGATGAATGATCAAGAATCAGGTTTATGTGGATCATTAGGAAGGCATGAAGTCAATTTAATGAAAATGTTAACCCTATTTCGCATAATTATTGACTTATGAGCACCAAATTAAAATGACTTTAATGTCCTGTAGCACACACATTTTACGTCATAGAGCAAAAATCTCCCGATAAAAGTTGCTTGTCTATGTCCCCTCTATATACAGGTAAAATATTTCGGTGTTATTCATTAACACCCTGTATATTAAGACATTTCTCAAGAAAATGTTTTCCAATTATTTTTAGGCCTAATTTGTTTATAAAAATTGTTTTCTTGATTTTTCTACTATAAACTTGCAACACTATTACTTCAAAAACATGAAAAATAATAACACCAAATTTTCACTATTTTGTAGACAGAACAATTCTCTAGTGCCTGGCATTTAGTTTCTTTTTGGCTACTTAAGGTTTTAAATTGTTACATGGATTTATATAAACTAAACATATTTTTTGTTCATATCATTATAAACACAAATCTAGAACACAGTAGAATATTCATACAATCAGAAATTTCTCCACGTCAAGCATTAGATTCAAGCTTCAAAATGACACCAAAATCACCTTGATATTTTAATTTATAGAAGAATTGTGATCTTTGAAATAATTTAATACCAAGCGATTTACTGCTTACGGGAAACTGAGAGGAAGGTAAACATTGTATCGAAACGCATGGAAAACAGATACAGGAAAAAAGCAAGAAAAGAGGAAGTTGAAACAGTTAATACTTACTCAGCAAATGACTTCATTTTGCTTCCTGGTGTATTAGTAACAATTAATAGTCAATATTGTAAGTTCTAGCAGAGAGGGAAAATTAAAAATACCGAAATTTGATTGCTGAGCAAGGTGCATGGCAAAATGAAGCGTTTTAGAAAAAGGGCTCTATCTAAGAAATTAGCAGCCAGAATTTAAAAATGAACATAGGAGATGAAAGAGAAAAGGACTGTCTATCTGTATACGCCATTTTCAGAAAAATGCAATTTTCAGATTTTTTGTTTTTGCTTTTTTGTTTCTTTATGTGTACATATGCCTAAAATGGGATATCATGTGCTGACTTTTGTGGCAGAATATCAGAAGAAAGTTCACTTCTTGATAAGAAATATAAAAGTTAAGAGTAGGCCAAGCCAGTGACATTGAGGCATCTATTTCTGCGGAATAAATTATCTACACCAGTCTGCAGAAGGAATTTAAGCAGTCATTTAAGTTATTTGGGATACTTTGTGTGCACAGGACAAAGGTTAGTTTTAAATGTTCACTAAATTTTGTGGGTGACATTTTTGTCCCCTTTTCTTCTTACTCGTCTCTTGTTTATATATATATATATATATATATATATATATATATATATACTTTTCAAATGTCCCGTTTTTATATAAACATTATATGGATCACCCTATTCTTCATTTTCTTAATTTCCTCAAGGCCTATAATGAAAAATCTTCGAAATGGCCAAGAATAAGAAGAAAGAACAAGTCAGGGTGAAGCGGTCGGTAATCTTGTCTAAGGACTCATTCAAAAAAGACCGCTGAGGGCTTTACTTCCCTTTCTAAGGGAGGTATTCTGCGAGGTTTACGCTCGGGGAAAAAACACATACACACGTCGTCAGCCTGGTTTGGTGTGTGAACCCACGAACGAATCTTGCTCCAACAAGAATGCAGACAGCTCCAACTTTGAGATTTACAGGCTTATATTTTATGGTGTTAAAATGGTTAGGATTAAGTTGCAAATAATCAGTATATTCATTAGTGTTTATACTTCTGTGTTCGCCTATGTGGGCCATGTCGTTGCATGACGCATACCATACCAGCAGAGGCAGATGACTGGAGCGTTTTGACGTTTTATCACACTTTCTGAATCTCTGTTGAGCAGAGATGGCTTCTGCTGATACTGAATTATGGATCGGAGCTGCCTACAATCTAAACGGCAATTTTCTGTGTTCAGTTATTCGTAATCGGTTTTCTGCTAGTAAGTAAGTATTATAGAAATGGGCCGCCTCCAGGATGTGGTGCACAGATTGATGTAATCTCACGAAAACGTCTGAACATTATTCTTGCACGAATCGCGTGTGGCGATTTTCTTCTAAGTTGATAACTGATTGGCGTCTCTTCTCTTTGGTAGAATATAAGAATTATCCGCCATTTGGTACAACTCAGTAACGTGCTTCTTTCAATAGACGACATACTGAACATGGGATCATGAATCAGGGACGTAGCCGGATTTTGGTTCGGGAGGGGCCCACTGGGGGTCTGTGGGGTACACCCCGAATTTTCTTCTTGTAAATTAAGCCTTTAAAATTTCATTTTAACGTCTTTTTTTTAACTCGCAAACAAAATAGCTTTTTTAAAAACATACCACACTCTTTACTGTTCCAAAATATTAACATTTTGAAAAAAAGGCATTAAAATTATCTTTGATGGTTTAATTTTGCAATTGAAAATAAATACTATTAGTCTAATATAAAATTCCTTAAGGGTATAATAAAACCCCTTATTTAAGAGTACTACATGAGAAGTACATTTTAATTTAGTGAAATGAAAAGGGGTTACAGAATAATTATACATTTAGCTAAGTAATAGTTTATTTAAAAGTGAAGCAATATATTCATAGTGACTAAGACTATCTTTCATATAAACAGTCTGAAGTGTAAGTTTGGATTTGAGGTACAAGTGGTGTTAGAATAGCTTATTCATAGACTCAAAATTCTCTGCAAAAATATTCACTAGAGTCGTAGGCTCTATAATAATAGAATTGTTTACTTTTAGTTGGAGAGAGGGGTCAGTTTTATTTCTTTATTTTGAGACAAAGCTCCAAAATTTAGTAGGATTTGTTCTTAGCTTATTGTCAATTGATTTGTACCACTGATGTATATAAGTATTAATAGTAATTTTGACTAATCTACGATAATTCGAAAAGATTGGATAGTAGTGATCAGAGGAGTGTTTTTTTTGTACAGTCGATAAAAATGTTTCTTTTTCCTTATATAGTTTAATCTCCCTCGAAAACCAAGCAGAATATTTTGATTTGAAGCGGTAGTTTCAGGAATTGATTTGTTAATAGCGTCCTTAACTAAATATGTAAGATTTTCTACAGCAGTGTCAGGTGTTATCTGATTGATTTAAGATGTTATTTAGTTTCAGATAGTCACCTCGATGGTAGCATAGTTTTTACTGAAGTTTGTGTGTCTGTGCTTACTTGATTCATATATATGATGACGGGGGATGAGGGATATCAATGTTTACCAAAGCATAATTAGATACTGATACCGTGGTTTCATCCATGTTAGTGAAGACTGAATCTAATTAATTGTTACTCGGAACAGTGACATTAATTTGATACAGATTTAGCAAGGAACAAGTGTGGTGTACTGTTTCACCTTTAACTTTATGATAGTGGTATAGGTTAGTTGAATCACCAGAATTCCATTTGAAACCTGGAATATTCAGATCACCAAGTAATATGGTCTGATAATTGTTGCAGTCTAAATTGTTTTCTAGAAAAAAGGGAATATTGTTGAAATGTAGCAATACTGGTGTTAGGTGAGAAATAATGACAGCCAATAAGAACTGGCTGGCTATTTTTAGATGAGATTTCAATCCAGACACATTCATCAATTTGTTCTAAATCTGGTCTTCGCTTATGCCTGACACTGTTGCTAATAGCGATTAGGGAGCCACCCCCACGAGTTTGGTTAGCGAGGGAGTAGTTTCTGTGTGATCTATGTACTTGATATGTATTAGGAAAGTAATTGTGATTATAGTGATCTTCATTTAACCACGTTTCAGTAAGACAAATGATGGGTTAATATGAATGTTATCAAATATGTCTGTGGATTTAGTTCTTAGACCACGAACATTTTGGTAATAAAATTCTAAGCCCAAATTATTGTCACTGAACATGGAGTGATTTTTATAATAGCAATTATTTGCCATATTTTAGGGTTAGGAAGAAATAATAATAATAATAATAATAATAATAATAGTAAAGTCTGTAGATTTACAGGCATGTAAAAAAACTCCTGCTGGACAAAATTCCTGCACTCCAGGGACCGTTACGGCCTAAGTTGCAGTATACTTCGTCTTAAATGACTGTAAAACCAAACAAACAACCAACCAGTAATAGGGATATTGAATACTTAGTGTTACGATGATATTTTAGTGTTAATGCTTGAACAATTTCGCGTTAATTTAATTTCCTTGGGGAGAGGAGGGTGCATATTATCTCCTTCATATCGCTGTAAGTCATGGACGAAAATTATTTTATAATATAGAGACCACAATTTCGACGAAGATCGTAGAAATTTACAATCACCGTAGGTTTATACATAAAGCATATTAAGGAAGGATTAGTATTAATCCACAATACGTACATTCCAGTAAACAGCTGTTCACTAACTAATAGGTTACTTCTGAACGCGCTCTAGATCTAGAACCAGTTTTAGGTCGTAAAATATTGCGCGGCCATTAGCCAGTAGCGACCATAACAAGAGCTGTTCAGGGTACGGTATGTTGTGAGTGCTAATGTAGTTTTGTACTGTATGGTGGATCAGTTTAGCAAGCAGTATATTAGTTTCAGAATATGTTACTGTGTGCCGATTATACTGCGTGTAACTTACTTCTCAGTAATCTAAGAAGACGAGGGATTCCTGTTCTCCGTTACGATCTAAAACCTTCATGTTCCGGCACACTCGTCTTGCATGGATCTGTAAGGTATGTGAGCTTTTAAATCGTCAAGATTAGTAGCATAATATACAGAGTTTTGCCACAGAAAATTTAAAAGTCGTTTCAAGTAAAAATTACAAAACTGTACAGCCACTCTTTAAAAGTATTGGAATATCCGATTCCAGGTTTGATAGATTCCATGTGAACTGTGAGCCACTTTAATGAAAAGAGGTGTTATTTGATTGAACCAAGGAGAAGAAAGCTTGCAATATTGCAATTTATTCTGAGTACACTTTACTAAACTATTTCTGTCACCAGGTAACCATTTCTTCCTAAATGCCTATCTATATAAAACCAATGAAATACGCTAGTAATAGCGGAAAAGCCCACTATAGCATTTTCCTATAACGGATCATTAACAACCACTAACATTATTATTACACCATACAAAACACTGGGCAAATTCTCTTTCATTTCGGTTACTTTAGTTTAAATGAGATTAGGTTAGAGCAGGCTAGATTAGATTTATTTAACTTAACCGAGAACGCAATTCATACTCGATCGCTCATTCTATAGCAAATGAAATCTACCTTTACCCAATGGGAGGGGATTAATTGAGAAACAATGAGCCTTTACAGAAACTTAACACACAATATGGCTTAAGCCGGCTAAAGTTTGTGGAGTAGACCTATCGGGAAAATGTAGTTTTAAGTGGTTTTAAGTCGCCCCCTAGGCTCCTCCCCACTCAACTCACTAACGCGACTCGCCTGGGAAGGAAAAGTGTAGGGTGGAGAGTTACTATAAACAATGAGACATCTAGTGGCCGCCACTGGAAGTACTACTATCAACGCTAGCCAGCAGCAAGAAGATGAAAATGGGAAAATGAAATAATTATTTTCGTTTCTCTTCTCGTCTTCCTTTTCCTCCTCTTTCCTTCGTTTGTCTCACCTTCTCTTCACCCTACTTACCTATCTGGGACCAATTCCTAACCGTAAATTTTCCGCATCGACCGGTACTCTAACACGGGACCTCTGCATAGGCGCCGACTTAGGGGGAGCAAGGTACTTTCTGCCCCCCCCCCCAAGACTTAAGGCCTATGTATAGCTACTGAAAATCCAGTTCTTGGCCCCCCAGAAATATTTCCAAGTCAGCGCCTCTGGACCTCTGACATCGTAACTAGCAGCCTTAATCACTGCCACGAGAGATACTAGATGAGCGATGAAGTATCAATTCTTCTGTTTGAGTATAGAGATCTTAATTTGTTACAAGGGTCATTTTCGTATTGTAGTAATCAGTGTATTTTGATTTGGTATAAGGGTCATTTTCGCATTGTAGTAGGCTACTGGCATATGGTTTGGTACAAGGATCGTTTTATTAAGCAGCTTACAAAGTCAAGGTGAACGTTGAAGGCTAGGAGAAGTAGGGGAAGTGGAAGCCCCCATGGTAACGCCCTGGAAAGCAGGTGAGAGTGGGCGGAGGTTATCCGGGCGACTTAAAACTATCTTTTGCGCACCTAAAAAAATATGAAGTAATATTGAGTTTTAACTGCAGCGAGTGTGGAACATTTAGTGTCCAGTGGTGCCAACTTTTGAACATCATTGAATGGGGGCAAAGATTTTAAAATTTTGATTTTCCCGCCTCTTATTTGGTCCATGAATTGGACTTAAGTAAAAGTCTTCTACACTCTGCACGAAAAATGATCGTTGTTGCGGCACGTGTTACGCGGCTTGTAGATGTATCCCAACACTGTGATTGTCTGTCTATGACAGTTCGATTTATTTCGATTGCGTCGTACAATTTTGTCAACTGCTTTACAGGCGGGGGGGATCAAGCGCGATGTTAGTGACAGGTAGCACAAGGTTTTGACATAATCTAGATTTGTTACAGGTTAGGTTAGATTAACTTAGCTTACGTTAGTTTAGGTTAGTGACAGGTTGCTCTAGCGACTACACCGTAGCCACCGTCAACATCATCAGATTACCTACAGTCTACACTGTTTCACTATAAGATCAATTCAGATCAACCGTACCCTGCCTACCACACGTCATGATCACCTGCCGAATCTTGAACAAATTACACCATTTTAGCATATATTTGTGTTCGGCTCCGGTCATGGAAACCGCCATTAACGGTCGTGGGTGTCGGCATGCTGACCACATGCCCCAATCCTGCAACCTGCCTATGGTAGCTGACGCAGCGGTCGGGTAGTAGGCCTTGTCTCTTCAGGGATGTAGCGCCACGGAGTTTAGTTTAATAAGAGAAATATTCAGTATGAAAACTATGTAGATGAAAGCGGTTGTTACTATAATATTCTATTATTTCATTTATGACAATTGGATATGTCGGTTTATAGGCAATAAACAGTATATTATATTGGTTTGGGACTATGTGCTATGTTTATAGTTATTCCAGTATTACGTAAACTTATGAGAGATCTTTTACTACAGGGAGACCCAATGAGCTGTGAACCAGCTGCGCGGTGTTTTTACACTGGGCGTGTGGACACGTGTTTCCCGCCGCTGTTTGTAATTAAGGCCACGCTACTGACGCTGGCTTTGCTCTGCGCTAGTGCGTTGACTGTGGTGCGGTGTAGTTCAGTGTGAGTCGGTGTAGTGCAGTTGTTACGAGTTATTTATTATTATGCCCCGTATTTAGACAAAACTGTGGACAAGTATATGCTTACTATTGCTCAGCGTGTGTTTATAGATGATTCGTAGTGTTAACGCAATCAGCTTTTCAAGTGAATAACCCCCTGTAACTTTTATCTCTGGGGTCAATGAAAATATAAAGCATATAAGACAAACCCACACACCCTGAAGAATTAAAACAAAATATCCGCAGAAAATTTCCAGAATTTCGCAACGTGAACTACGGCGAGTGATGGATGGTTTCTTCAAGAGGTGCCAAAATATATGGACAACAACGGTGGCCAGTTTCAGAACCTCCTTTTATAAGTTTTTTCAAATGTAGTTAAGGAAATTGTATGGTTGCATCAGCGCCACTTTATGATAGCCTCAAACAGCAATGCGCGCCGCCATCGCGAACCGGAAAAAACACCGCGCAGCCAGTTCATAGTTCATAGTTCATTGGGCCTCCCTGTACCGTGCCCATGCACGACGCTGACAGTTTTCAAAAGTTTGTGATCCGTCCCCCGACTCCCTTTGGATAGTTTCAAACAGTTTGCGAACTGCATGAACACGTTATTCAGAGTTGGAAACTATTTAAATTTTACAAAATCGCTACTAGAACACGAATTCGGCTGTGTGCAGGCCAATGACTATGTAACTGTTGGAAAACACTTCCTGCATTGCCTAATTGCAACCCATTTCTAACAACAATTTACGATTTCGAGACTTTTTTACTTGTTCAAACGTCCGAAAATACCAGTTTGAGCTAACAATTCTCTTGACGGTTTGTAACTTCGATATTTTTTGGTGAAAACAAACCATAGTGTATTCATGCGTGGCATTTTCAGATTTGAAGTGTGGGAAAGTTTCGATTCAATTTATTTTCCTTCTTGAGTCCTTTATCCGATAGACTTGATTTGAGTACAATATAGTAATGAACCTTTAAATTTTGATTTCTTATTTATTTACTAAATCCATTTTTTATAATTAAAAAGATTTGTATAAGTTTACATTTACATAATCATTTAATCATGTTTTCAATAATTAAATTATTGTTTTCAACATAATGACATGTCATCTTTTTATTGATGCTTCTTAGACATTGCCAACTTGTAGATAAATCCTAATCATGGCCTCTAGATTATAGAAATACATTTTTATTAGGTCATTTTTTGTCATTTTATGCAATTTTTTCAATTTTAGGTATTTTGTCATTTTTGTATCATTTGCTTCCTTATTTAGTCATTTTCATGTACAGTATTTACATTGAGTGTATTAACTTTTTTGGTCGCTAGCGGTGCTGTCTTTGAAGTGTTGTTTTTTTTGCAAGAAGGAAAAATTCTGCGTTAAGTGTTGTCATGTCTCAGTCGGAAATGAGAATCAAAGAAACGCCAAAATTATGTATTATATTACTATTGTTATTAGATTGACTTGACACCAGAGTCTGCCACCTGCTTGGATTTGAGAGTGCAAACTACTGTTTAGCCTCAATAAACAACAATATAATCCGGCAGACCACAGAAGGAAATACCGAATTTTGACTCGTCAGTGCTTCAGTGCCAGTATAAATTTCCGTGGAAAAGAACATTCACAACAATACAGTTATTTACAGTTTTTACGGTTATGTACGAACTAGTCTATAACTTTGTGTGTACAATGATTATTTTTTATAAATAAAATATCAGTTTTTAGGTCATTTTTTATAATTATTAAGTCATTTTCTTTAAAATTCAGGGTCATTTTATAGGTCATTTTTCAAACAAATTTAGGTAATCACAATCCGGGCCCTGTTAATGAATATATACTGGCCGAGTAGTGAAGGAAGTGAAGGGGAAACAAATTTTATTTGCTTAAGATAGCTGTCGTGTTTGCAGTGGTAATATTATCCCGTGTTGTGATACATGTTTACTTTGTGGTGGCAACAGTCACCTTAACGACAATCGATATATGCGTGACGACAGATTGATTATTTTGCTGTGGGTTTCTAAATCCATTACTTTATGGCTTCTGCTTAATTTAGATAATAGCAGGAATAAGGTGACGACCTGTATTCCCAGCGGAAATCATTTTCCCGGACACACCTACTTTTAATGTACCGCTAACCAAACAATACACGAAGCCCCGCCATTCAAATATATCTTTAGCAATATTACAAAAGCAGATTGGATAGCATGTTTGCAGATGAGCAGGCTCTGATTTATGGATGGGCAGAAAGGGCAATTGAAGGGTTAGAAAAAAGATGATACAAGTGAAAAGTGCAGGAATTTCTATTTCATCCGGTAAAAGTATGTACCCTCAGTTAAGTAAAGAGCTAAGGGGAAAAAGAAGTTTATATTTTATCTGTTAACTAATTTAATTTTCTTAAATTTAAAAAGAAATATATATTTTTTTCTGAGCTATTCAAACAACTGAGAGTAGTTTTATCACTTGAAACAAAATTTTAGTTTGATGTCACTTGTACCACCTTTTTACTGAGCCCTTCAATTGTCCAAGGCGGCAAACCTAGAAAGGGCGGCAACTTTTTGCGGGAATATTTTATAATAGTGAAAATTTACCTGAACTATACATTTATTTATATGAAGGACCATACTTTCCCCAATCTTGAAATTGTTACTAGATTGTTTTTTGCTTTACCAGTAACTACCTCTACTACGGAAAGAACTTTTCTCAGTTTTAACCGGAGATAAAAGTGTTAAGAGATCGTGCCTCTTCAGTAATATGTGTAAAGAGACATAGCTTTGAAAACTTACTTTTCAGAAATTATATATATATAAACTTTGAATTGGTAATTGAATTTAAAAGAATTAAACTTGAAGCAATGAAAAAAAGTCAGATTCAGTTTTAGATTCTCATTGTAAAGTAAGTCCAGAAGTAAGGCAATACTTTTTTCTTTCTAAAAAGATAAACTATAAATATTTTAGAAATATTTTTAGAGTTTATATGCAATGTTTTAAATGATATTACAAAAGCAATCATGTATTTTTTGCCAAACTGTAATTATTTTTATTTTAGAAAAGCTATTTTTTATGTTTGTTCTTAGCCTAGGTAATAATTAGATTACCCGCAATAATAAAATGCTATTGGAGTACGATTGGCTAATTCTTCAGTAAAACCCAAACTTAACACTAAAACAATAACATTGGGGTACGGGTGGACGGGGGCAAAAATAAAAGAACGAAAGGGGCTGTTATAGAAAACTTTGCCCAGGTTGCAAGTACCTCAAATCGGGACCTGCCGATGAACCATTCTACTCAGATTTGAACCTGGCTAAGAGCTTGGGGTTCTTACTTGCGTAAATACCCATAACTTACAGTCCTATAAACTAGAAAAGAACCTGCACTGAACGAAGCTGGGATTTCTGTAGCAATCTTTCTAGCAATCTAGTTCTTTTATAGCTTGTAAGATAACACTTTTAATTGAAAGGGAAGTAAAGCTGTTGATCTCATATGGAAGTTTTGTAAATTTTATAGACTAGAGATGTAATTTTTAGTACACATTTTTGTGATATGTATAGTTGTTAAAATTCATTTCTCTACAGACCATAGTTCTTCAGTTATCTATAGGCTATACCTATTTAAAATATTGCATATATTCAACACAGCTATTGGAACAGAAGTAGGAGAAGTTCTTGGAATTATATGTATTAACTTAATTTGTTAATTACTTTATTTAATTTATGCTAATTATATTATATATAATAACTTAATTATAATAATTTGTAATAACACAAATCTGTTTAGAAAATAATTAGCAGATTTAGCAGATGTAAGCCGAATTATTCAAGTTTCATCAGATTCGAAAAAGATACATTTTTATAATCTCTTGGTCTTAAATTTACGAGCTTTATGGTGACTGAAGCATTTTTATATTGAAACAGTAAATAACAAGTTCATTATAAAGAATGTTTTAAAGAATATACGACAAAAATGTTAACTTGCTAGCTTAAAATTTGTGGAGGTACTAGCATTTTGAAGTTGAAGTATTGATATAAAATGAGAATGTGAGGAAAATCATTTAAAAGTTAGTTTTCTGAACAAGTCTCTCACCTGCAGATTTGAATAGAAAAGTACCGGAAATAATAATATTAATACTCAATTTTTGTTGCCGTGGAAATGAAAAATAGATTTACTGTAACGCAAACTTCTACCTCTAGAATAATACAGCGTCACTATGTTAATTATGGGTCATAGTTATTTTTTGTATGCAAGAAATGAAAAATATATTTTCGACAAGAATTAATTGACCAACGTTTCTTAAAAAAAACTGAAATAAATCTACTTTCTTACAGAATTTCATACTTGGAATAATTTACGCCCAACTCACTTGTTAGCTGTTCTTCCTCCCCCTCCAAGCTATCAGCAGGCGATAATTGAATCCATTCACTATCACATATTACACGGTATCTGCAAGGAATGCAGGGATTGTAGGATTATTTAGGGACATAAAATATGGGTATCGTTTGAGCGAATACTGCTAGGGCTACATCATGTGGGCGAGATTTTCATAACATTAGAACCAGCAGATTCAGAGCTATGAACTGCGAGTCTAATCACTAAATAAAATTTTCATCCCATTTTTGAAAACTTATGAAGATATAGCATATAACTTCAGTGACTTAGGGTACGCGCAAGACGGAACCGGGATGGTCGCATGGCGCAGGCAGCAGGAAGAATGAAGTCATATTGTCTTCTTACGAGGGTGAACAAGACGCCGCTTGGATGGTCTCTTGCCAGCCATCTGGTCAGGCCGCAGTTTGCTGGTAGAATGCTAGCCCTCTTTTTTCATGCGACCGGCCGCTAGCGTGTAGTCTAGATTCAGGCGTTCCACGTGTGCATTTTGCAATCGCTCCACAAACAATGGACTGTTTATAAGATACATCCTTTGTAATAAGCTCAGACCACCAAAATAAATACTGTTACTACTCAATGAAGGGGTTGTAGAGATCAGTCATGGCTACAGTTACTGACTTGTTTATATTCAGTATTTTTGTATAATTTATAGTAACCTAATAATTTTATATTATGTTAATTTTCGTGTTACGGGGTTAAGTGTGTTCGTTTTATTGTCTTCTTGTGCTCTGAAGATTGAATACAACGGTCAATTGGCCCAAGGGGGTGGTCGGGGGAGGGGGTTGAAATTTTGAAAACTTTATATCTTGGCCCCTATGAAGTATAGAGGGAAACTTTGTTTGAATAAATTAGAGTACTCCCTATGGAGTTCACAGTGACACCAACGATTCGGGGGTTCGAGTGAGGGTGGGGGTGGAGGTGGGGGTGGGGGATGAAAATTCGAAACTTTTGAAACCACGTCTTGTGGGGTATCGTTGAAAAGCTCTTGATGAGTACTCTACAAATCAATAAATAGTTTCTTGATAGCTCTCATATGACGCGAGATTTTAATGTTTGAAAATAATAACACTTAAAAGAATTATTATAATATCATAATTTTGTCTTGTTTAGCGGCTTTGCTAATTTTATTCATTGCTGATCTTGCGCACGGCCTCCCAGAATATTATATCCTATTCTTGTTGTCAAAACAAATGATTGTAGGCTCTTCCTCTTTACCGAATTCAGTTCTTATTACTGTAGGTTTACCATGCCAAGGCTAAAGAAGAAGAGTGCTATGCAGCGACAATAAATTAAACCAAAAGCACTTCGAAATCTACCTCCGCCTGTAGGCCTGCCCATTTTTGAAAACTTATGAAGATATAGCATATAACTTCAGTGACTTAGGGTACGCGCAAGACGGAACCGGGATGGTCGCATGGCGCAGGCAGCAGGAAGAATGAAGTCATATTGTCTTCTTACGAGGGTGAACAAGACGCCGCTTGGATGGTCTCTTGCCAGCCATCTGGTCAGGCCGCAGTTTGCTGGTAGAATGCTAGCCCTCTTTTTTCATGCGACCGGCCGCTAGCGTGTAGTCTAGATTCAGGCGTTCCACGTGTGCATTTTGCAATCGCTCCACAAACAATGGACTGTTTATAAGATACATCCTTTGTAATAAGCTCAGACCACCAAAATAAATACTGTTACTACTCAATGAAGGGGTTGTAGAGATCAGTCATGGCTACAGTTACTGACTTGTTTATATTCAGTATTTTTGTATAATTTATAGTAACCTAATAATTTTATATTATGTTAATTTTCGTGTTACGGGGTTAAGTGTGTTCGTTTTATTGTCTTCTTGTGCTCTGAAGATTGAATACAACGGTCGCACCAACTCAAGAAAACAATAATAATAATAATAATAATAATAATAATAATAATAATAATGTTTCTAACCATACATTGGTTCTCCATCTCAAACCGATTAAAAAAAATACCTTTAGGCAGGCCTACAGGCGGAGGTAGATTTCGAAGTGCTTTTGGTTTAATTTATTGTCGCTGCATAGCACTCTTCTTCTTTAGCCTTGGCATGGTAAACCTACAGTAATAAGAACTGAATTCGGTAAAGAGGAAGAGCCTACAATCATTTGTTTTGACAACAAGAATAGGATATAATATTCTGGGAGGCCGTGCGCAAGATCAGCAATGAATAAAATTAGCAAAGCCGCTAAACAAGACAAAATTATGATATTATAATAATTCTTTTAAGTGTTATTATTTTCAAACATTAAAATCTCGCGTCATATGAGAGCTATCAAGAAACTATTTATTGATTTGTAGAGTACTCATCAAGAGCTTTTCAACGATACCCCACAAGACGTGGTTTCAAAAGTTTCGAATTTTCATCCCCCACCCCCACCTCCACCCCCACCCTCACTCGAACCCCCGAATCGTTGGTGTCACTGTGAACTCCATAGGGAGTACTCTAATTTATTCAAACAAAGTTTCCCTCTATACTTCATAGGGGCCGAGATATAAAGTTTTCAAAATTTCAACCCCCTCCCCCGACCACCCCCTTGGGCCAATTTTGCCCATTAACGAACTTGTCCGTACTATTGGGCCTAGAAATAACATAATAAAATTTGGTTCAAATATCTTCAAAATTACGGCCGCTATCGTGTAAAGATATATATATATAAATATATATATATATATAAATATCACAAAATTTTTTTTTGAACGGGCGGTGGTTTCGTACTTAGGGGAGCATGAAACGTAAAGATATGAAAGAATTTTTCGAAAATCATAAAGTGGTATCCATTGCAATAGGTAGATTTTTCTTCGAAAATCTACCTAAAAATATTCCCTGCCACAAAAACTATTTTTTTGCCGAAAAAAGTTTTTACTCCATTTTTTTGGCGAACTTTCTGTCCTAGCACCTAAAGTATTGGGTTTACAACAAAAACTTTTAGGACAAAAGCTGTGGAGCATTAAATTTACTATAAAATACATATTCAATTTAGAAACTCTGTGAGACAGTGAAATACTCTTGTGACATATTTAACTAATGTGACATATGTGATTTAGCTTCCTGTAATGATTTTGAATTCATAAACTCATTCCCATTGTCTTCTGTGTCTTCAAAACATTATGAATGAGAAGATAATAACAAAGAAATAAAAATAAAATGGAGATAATTCCGAAACTTAATCCATAACATGCGACCTGCCAGCTAGCGACCACGCTGCGTCTTGCGCACACACACTTCATGCCCGGCGCCTGGCTAACAGCGTAGCGACCAGACCAACCAAGCTGCGTCTTGTTCGAACCCATAGCAACATGGTGCGGAAAACTTAATTGTCACCCCCCTCTCGATTGAAACACACTATCATATTACTATACTATTCAAATCCCGCCCCTTTCAAGAGCTCTTCGCGGTTTCGGAGTTTTCAATGCTGGGAGGGTGTTGCTCCTGACGATACCACTTTCGACATACCAGTTTTAAATTTTAAAACTAGATCGGAAAGAGAGTTAGTTTGAAAGAAATTCGTTTGCTTTTCTACAATACTGGGTCTTATATATTATTTTACTGTAATTTGTGTCACCTCCAACCCAATATGCTAAAATTTCAATATTTAGTATTGAAAGTAACAATATAATTACTATCAATTTATGTGAATTACTTAGATGATCTCCTTCGATTCTATGCTCAGATGATTGATCCAATTTCTATTAGGCCTATGCTCCTTACATTAATGACTACAACTTCCGGATCCATTTTAGCATATTTTTAGAACTACCGGCACTAATGAGAGCCGGTACGACTATACCCCAGATCAGTGCTTTAGTTGGGAGGGGGGGGGGGACTCGGGGAAAGACAAAATATGTGAAGTGTTCAGTTAAAAAAAACTATAATTTACTAAAACTATTTTGGTGGAATAGTCTTATAAACTACAAATTTATGCCAAAATGTCCCCACAATTTTCATGTTGTGAAGTATGAGAACTACCATAAAAAAACGAGCCCCCAATATATTTTTACGAATAAAGTTATATTTTTACTCATTTTATTAGTGTTTCATATAGGCCTACTGTATTTTACAAACAAACAGTGGCTTCATATACTGTTCAATGAGTTCCGAAGAAAGAAAAAAGTAAAATTATGCAGTTTCGTCAATTCCCCTCCCTAATAGACAGAGATAGCCGTATGGGAAACCATCCCTCCAAAAAAATATGGGGTCACATAATTTAGGTTCAGTCGCCAGTTCGTCTGCCTTTTTATCTAACCACCGATAGCAATTTAAAAAATCGGCCGTTGGGGCCGCGACTTCCTTGATTTATATTTAACATTGATTTTACTTTTCTTATTCCTGGAAAATAATTGCCTAATAGAATAACATTCAAATTTAATTAAATACAAAACAGTTACTTGAAAATAAACAGTTCGATATTTGATTAATGGTTTTACTTTTAACGTAATATGTAAAACCGACAAATTTATCAACAGAACTAAAACTCTGGGCAAAAAGAGTTTAAATCTGCTGAAAAATTTGAAGGAATCGCCTAGAGGATCTAAAACTCACCATTTTGCATTTTATTTAAATTTCTGGAGAAAGACCCCCGCGCCCCCTTTTGGAGAATATTTCATTCCATGTCGTTTATGTCGGCTCCTCCTTCGGTAAGTTCCGGATCCACCCCTGTATAATATAATTATTATATTATAATTGCAAATTCTCATAGCGTGCATCATAAGTTTACGTTGCTTACCAAGCTCACTACCATTGAGAAGCTGATGATAACAGTCAATTAATGAACTAAAAAATGCAAAATAAATAAATAAATTCATTTCGGCACTTCTAATCTTCAGTAATGCACGATGAACTCAACACAATGACCTGGGTTGGCTGGCTCGGCAGCGGATAGGGTTGGATGCGGGACGAATATTACTGTGGTAAGTCACCGATTATTTACCTTTTCTCATAGGTAATCCCACGAGAGTTGACGAGTTTATCTGATGAAACTTGTCAACTCGAATTGGATTTATTAAGACTATTCCATGAATAAAAGTGTAACGGATTATACAAATAATAATTACTTTCGTGCTTTGTTGTATAAAACAAAACTAACAGCTACGAAATCACGGCATACTATGAATCAACCATCCATGAATCGATTCGAGTTACCATGTTGTGACAGTGCTACCAATGGTGGTTATAAGACATAGTTAACTTCATTCAGGTAAGCTAACAGCAGAACATAATAAAAGCACACCAACTGGTTTGCACTGAATCGAAATTGTGTTTTAATCAATGTACATTCTATTATTTTAATTTCCAAACAAGTTATGTTGTATAAAATAATCTGTTTTCGTGAAGCTTAAATGGCAGCGTGCGACATATAATCACTGCACACTGACGCTTACATGTCCAGTAACGACCAGACGATTTTATCGATAAAACATCACCGTCATATTAATAGCAAACATTTTATCAGATAGACGATCGTGATTGGTCTATATCCGAGGAATTGCTAAACGTTATTGGTCAATATCAAACACGAGGAATAGTCAAGTAAAAACATCAGACAGACATCAACGGAAAGAATCTCCCCTCCCCTCTTATCAACACGCTCGTCTCTATACAACATCGAGTTCGGTCACGTTCCGCTGCGTTTGTTGACTGAATTAAAAAAAATCACTACGTATTTTACCTTGAAAGTTTTAAACTTGTTTTAAATAACAATATTATCCTTTTTAAAGTATCCTGAGCCATTTTTATTATAGGTAATCCCACGCGAGTTTACGAATTTATATAATGAAACTCGTAAAGTCGGGTTGGATTTATTAAGACTATTCCATGAAGAAAAAACGTAACGGATTATACAAATAATAATTACTTTCATGCTTTTTTATATAAAAACAAAACTAACAGTTGCGATATCACGACATACTATGAATCCAGGCCCGACGAGAGGGAGGGGCAGCCGGGGCTGCAGCCCCGGGGCCCGGGCCCAAAAGGGGGCCCGGCCGACCAGGTTTTATTTTATACTTTCTAAATTTACTCTAAAATAAAATTGGTTATAAGTCAATAAACAGCTTAACTTATGCTCTATGTGTTTAATTTATCTGCATTGTCCTGTCGTATAACGGTGACACGGAACTATCAGTTAATCTGAAACGGATTACTCTTGAAGAAAAATTGCTATTTCTGAAAAGTAAAAGCACAAATCCGTTTGGACTCAACAGTAGGCCTCAGTAATGTTCGGCATTTAAAATCATAATTGTCAAAAGTTTAAACTGATACATACAGATAAAATTGTTCCTAATTAGAACATTTTAATGTATTTTTCCGTTTCCTGCCCGGCATCAGTTAACTGATTCGGTCCAAAATCAATATGCTTCGTCCCATGGGCGTTACAAATGGTATACCAAGTTTTGTGAAAATCCGATGAAGCGAATTTGAGTTTTCCCGCTTACAGACACACGGACACACGGACAGACAGACAGTCAGATAGTCCTGTCTACCATACAATCTCATAAAGTACTGGTACCATTCTGGCACTTAATAATTATGTAATATCATTACATAATCTTTTTGTTGCATACATTATAAAGGGCGAGTTGGGTAGTGAATTTAATATTTCACGGGGGCCCGGGAAAATTTTTCACTGGGGCCCTTGCTTTCTTTCCACGGCCCTGTATGAATCAACCATCCATGAATCGATTCGAGTTACCGTGTCGTGACCAATGCTACCAATAGTGCATATAAGACAAAGTTAACCTAAATTTGGTAAGCTAACAGCAGAACAGAATAAAAGCACACGAATTGGCTTTCACCGAATCGAAAATATGTTTTTAATCAATGTACATTTATATTATCAATTTCCAAACAAGTTATGTTGTATAAAATAATGTGTTTTCTTTCTGCTCAACTGCAGACTGTGACGTATTAATCACCACATGTTGATGCTTTTAGACTACGTGTCCAGTAACAGACTGACGTTTTATCACAGGTAATCCCACGAGAGTTGACGAGTTTATCGATAGATTCGCGACTGCGAATGTTGTGACAGTGCTACCAATAGTGCTTATAAGACATAGTTAACTTCATTCAGGTAAGCTAAAAGCAGAACAGAGTAAAAACACATCAACTGGCTTGCACCGAATCGAAAGTGTGTTTTAATCAATGTACATTTCTATTATTTCAATTTCTAAACAAGTTATGCTGTATAAAACAATCTGTTTTCGTGCCGCTTAGTGGCAGCAATCACTGCACACTGATACTTACATGCCCAGTAACGATCAGACGATTTTACCCCGATAAAACGGCCTCCTCGCGATTCCTACAAGAATATTGTAAGATAAACGGCCCTGATTGGTCTATATCCGAGGAATTGCTAAACGTTATTGGTCACTATCAAACACGCGGCATATGAGTGGGATAGTCAGAAAAAAATTGCACATTTGCGATCCGAGGAAGGATATTATAAAATAAACGATCGTCATTGGTCTATATCCGAGGAATTGTTAAAGTTTTAGGTCAATATCTAACACGCGACATATGAGAGAAATAGTTCATTTAATTTGTTTTTTGCCATTTCGTCAACCCCTCAGTGATGACATCCGGGGTGGACCGCACCCCCCCCGCACCCTCCTTTCTAAGCCACTGTATAACTTGGTATATTAACAGGCATGGTTACTATTTTATTTAGAATTGAAATACTGCGTTCAAATAAAATAAATTTGAAGAATAAATAACAATCAGTTACATGTTAGTCTTGTTTAAATTTGTTGACTACCACAATGTTACATAATTGCCAGAGAAGTACAACAACCCTTTCAGAGCTGAATATATAGTGCTGGCATTTATATATGCAGTCGAGTGAAGTTATCGGGGGCTCTAAATTTGAAATCAACGAGGGAAAAAAGTAGCTGGATTTTGTGAATTACAATTCTAACACATGGATAATAATCCTCACCTCACATAATACAGAAGCATGTGCTTTTATAACGATTTTTGGAGGTTACACAAATATCCGCCAGTAACAGTGAAAAGGTTAATATTATTATTGGGAATGTCGACTTGAAAATATTATTGGATTGAATTGGATTTTAAGTAGGGTACATTGGGCTTAAATATGATAACAGTTAAATATTTGGAGTCAGAAAGTATATTGTCTCCCCCAAAGTCGGTGTCTTTGCTAATTTATTTACAATCTGTACATTTTTAAAATATATCCTGTGTTGGAAGAAGAAAATCTCCCTTGTTCTCAGCTATATATGATGATGATGATGATGAGTGTTCTGCCCGAAGGCAGGTCCAGACCCGGGACGAAGCCGTGGGGTGATGACCACGACTCGTCCGAGGTAATTCAGGCAAGGGTGATACCGCGGAGATTTGCCAGTGCCTCTCGCGGGAGCTATATATACAAGCAATTATAACGCATACCGATGCAATAGTTTAATCCTCGAAAATAAGGACCTATTAATGCCCAACATATTCTAAAGTAAAGTTAATATTCCCTGCACAAGCCATGGAGGTCCTTAGGGTTCCAGATTTTAGACCTTCGGCACTCGCCGACCGCTTTTAATTCCGCTTCTGGCACTCGTTTAGAGTTATTTACTTAGTCGATCCCAGGTCCACAGTACCACCAGAAGGATTAGTCAATTGAAAAATTCCAATAAGGTAATCGGGATTGAACTAGCAACAGTTTGTATCACAGTGCTTCAACCAACTGCACCACAGCCTACTCCAATTAAGTTAAATATTAGTAAGAATTTCAATTTTTTATTATGACCTACTTTTAAAAGAAAATGTCCTTTGTTCCACAGATTTTACATTACATGATACAATAATTTATAGAATAATTTCCCACCTAAATAAAAAGAGCACAGATACTATTCCGACAATGAGGAAATCATTACACTAACATTAATTAAAAAAAAAAAAAAAAGATTACACTCCAGAATTCAAGTCCTGTTTGGTTCATTTCAAGAGCACTGGGAGAAGCTGATTTCAGAGTAATAGGTTTTTATGCTTCAATGTAATATAGTGTAGTAAAATATACGATAAAAACATATTAATGAAAGGTATGTCACTGACGTGGTTGAAGCTAAGCTATTAAAGGTAGAACGCTAAAATTCCTTATTATTATTATTTATTTTTATAGTTCAAAATGAAAATTTAGTGTACCTATTTCAATGTAATCTTTCGTGGAAGTTTTTTTTTATTATTAGTTTTTATTTTATTTATTAAGTGCCAGAATGGTATTTTCTGAGATTGTATGTATGAACAGCAAATATGTGTGAAGAAAATCAATTATTCATAGCTAATTTATGTATTGGAAAGTGGAGAATTTACTGGTTGTATATTTATAACATTCATCTACTTTTCAATTATATTAAAAAGTTAAATAAAATTGGACAACTACTTCCTGCGGGAATTGAGCTTGTGAACGGAAGCGCCTCCGCCGTAAAACCAGTAAACTACTAAACTAATGAAGTTTAGGCGCGTCTATGTAATTGGTTATTCAGAATATAGTATTAGGGTATAAAATGATAAAAGGTTTTCGTGTGTTATCGAGCACTGTATTGAGGAAAACTCGACACAGAACGTGCGCATTGCAGCTGCTGCATTCTAGCGAGCAATCGTTTAATGCGAATGGCAGTGTATAAACGGATTTATCATTGTGTGGAAATAACGTTCAGTATAATGGAGGAAAATGCAATAAGAAGTAGAACAAATTGTTCTGTGGTTAGATGCAACAATAAATTATAGAAACTATCCTCCTGCGTTTCCTAACATTAGGCAGCATTAAAATTAAGAGGAAAGCTTGGATTATGACAATAAAACAGGACACGCCTGATAATAAACCATGGAGTCCTACAAAGAATTTGCATGTTTCTAGTGGAAATTTTACAGACGATTCACCAAAAAGAGATCCTGACATTCCTAGTTATATACCGAGATTGTATATGAAGTCAAATACATCGGATGAACAGCAATAAAGAGAGGAGAAGCTAACAAAGCGTCAACGTCTATAAAAATAGGTATAAGAAGCAAAACATGAGAAGGAAGAGTAGAGTTCCGCTAATCCTGACTAGATGGGACCGGACCCTGCCCAGACTACCGATAATCCAGATTAAAAGAAATTTGCCTTAAAATGCACACATTTTACTATAATGCAAGTTTTAGATTGGTGAGGCTATGTTTTTACTTCCTCTGCCCGTACCATAGGTACTATAGGTAGAGGAAGTATTGTTTTCGACCCCAAAATTCGAAGTTGAGTTTTTAGCATATATACACGTTTCAAGGCCCCCTGAATCCAAAAATACTATTTTTGGAAACATGGCTGTGTGTCAGTGTGTCTGTGTGTGTGTGTGTCTGTGTGGAATATCTGTGAACAAGTTAGCTCCAAAACGGAAAATCGTATGAAAACAAAATTTCGTATTTGGGTCAGGTACCTTCTGAAGATGTGAGGATAAGATTGGCGACTATTTTCTCTTATTTTTAAGGGGACTTTACATGAAGAAATTTTCGTTTTTCGCGATTTTCTCGAAAACGGCTCTAACGATTTTCTTTAAATTTTGTACATAGGTTGCTTATACTAAGAGCTAAAACTTTTATTTGAAACATTTTTTCGAGAAAATTCTCTGAGGGTAGTTACAAGCCACCCACTGTTCACCCACTGTTTGTAGAAAGTTTGTCTTAAGCTGCGTCTCCATTGATATACATTTAACACCAACATGTCAATATTAACAAGTTGATATTGACATGTATATTGCAATTTCGTGTTCCAATTGACTTGACATGCAAACCCAGCGTGTTGCACTTAACATTTTCAGATGTTAATTTGTTTTCCGGAGAAAATGGACAACATGTCAAGTCAATTGACTATTCGGTCAATATCGGGTTTGTTTCGGGAATTTCCGGGAAACGAAAAGCGATCGCCAGCTTAATCGGCTTTGGTTCGGGAATTTCCGGGTGAACAAAAAGCAGTCGACAGCTTCCTCAATATTCCCGGCATCCATTTTGTATTATTTGAGTATTTGAGTATTTGGTATATCAGTGTTCTCAATAGTATTGCATCTACTTTTAAAATTATTTTTTATGGCATACTCCATCGTTGAAAAATATAATAGTTATTTTGAAAAGATCAAGAGATGTGTACAAAATTAGTATTTAAGAAAGTCATAGACAGTTAACAAGAAGATAATAACGAGTATATAAAACCACTCTCATTTTGTAATGTTGGCTGCCCTCTTCAGAGGAGTTTTATTTTTGAATGTTATTCATTTCTGTTCGTAACCGCGCCAACACATGTTAACCTACAGGGCGATCCATATAAAACTGAACACTTTTAAAGGCTTATAACTTTTAAACTAATAATAGCATACATATGCAACTGTGCTGAATTACAGAGTACCTTTGGGAGATTCCTCAGAGTAAATGTTGAAAATGTCCTCCACCTGCATCCATACACAACTGTACTCGTCGCACCATATTCTGAGACGTTTTCCGAAGCGTATCCTCGTTAATGTTACTGATTTCATTCCTTATTGCTTCACGGAGTTCAGCAAGTGACCGCGGTCTATTCTTGTACACCCTGTCCTTAAGGTAGCCCCACAAGAAGAAATCTGGAGATGTCAGGTCTGGCGATCTGGGAGGCCACAGATTGTTTGAGACAAGACGATCACCGAAGAAGCTGGCTATAAGTTTCATGGAATCACCAGACGTATGGCATGTTGCGCCATCTTGCTGGAAATAACCTTCTGTTAATTCGATGTCGTCCAGTTGTTCCACGAATGTATTGAAGATGCGACCATAAACCGCAGTGTTTACCTTGGTGTCGTAGAAAATGGGACCAACAATTCTGGTAGCTGACACCGCACACCAGACCCCAACCTTTTCCGGATGCAATGGAGCTTCGTGGATAATATTCGGGTTCTCAGCAGCCCAATACCTGCTGTTTTGAGTGTTGATGTAGCCTGAGAGGTGAAACCATGCTTCATCTGTAAACCAGGTTATGGAGAGAATGTCTGGGGTTGCAATAAGAAGAGCCTGAAACCATTGGCAATAACGCATTCGCTTTTCCGCGTCTGGTTCTTTTAACTGATGCACTACATGCACTCTGTATGCTCGTAGGCCTGCTTTCTTTGCAGCTCTCTGACATGTGCCATATGAGTAGCCTGTCTCCTGGCTCAACCGACGCAATGATTTCTTTGGTGAGTTCACAAAACGTTCTCGAACATCATTAACACACTCTTGACTCATCACAGATCTTTTTTTCCCAGTTTCGCTGAGGAGAGAGCCAGTTGTCTCCAGCTTCCTCACCATGGATAAAATTGTTGCCCTTGTTGGAATATTGCGCACATTGAATTGTCTTCTAAATGCCCGTTGAGTTTCAATCAATGACTTCGTACACCAATATGTTTTCACAAGAAAAACACGCTGCTGAATTGAGAACTGCATTTTCGTTTCTGACTGCAAAACTAGAGACTGAAAACTAATTACTAATAAACAACAATAGTCGTAAGGCAACAATGCATGGATGGTAGGAGTACAAACATTATTACCAATATCGATTCTCCCAAAGCCACTGAGATCATAAAACCAAATTTCAATCTTTTATTACTTTCCAGAGGGAAATTATAAGTCTTTAAAACTGTTCAGTTTTATATGGATCGCCCTGTATAACATTGTAGTGGAGACAGTTGTTAATTAGCAAACCACTTGACTTGTATACATAAACGAGTTGATGATAAACATTTAGCATATGTTAACTGCAACATGTTGGTGTTAAATGTATATCAATGGAGACGTAGCTTTACGTGATGAACAACTGAATTCGCGCTCTTTCACGGCCTCTTATTCTATATAAGAATGTGAAGTGAGAAAGATGTATTGTTGGCCATGCATATAGTAAAGATGTATCTCAGGGAAATATTCGATAAATTTCGGAAATTATATTTTACGGCAGAAAGTTCAATAAACGTCTGCAGTCATTTGTTCTTTTTTTTTTTAAGTTTGTTATATAGACTGCGCTTTTAGTCGCATCATTGAAAGAAGAGGTATTTATAGGATAATTAGCGTAAAATTGTGTCTTGCGATTCTGTACAAGGATATGTGAATACTGCTAACTTTTATTTGGGCAGAGGAAGTTATGTGACTTTCACATCAGATTTTTTCTTAAATATAGCTTTTTCTACAACTTAATTGTAATTTTAATATAGTGTATACGTAGATCTAAGTTTTTAAACCTACGAACCTCTGTAGGATTAACAAAACAAAACAACTTTTTGATTAAAATTCAAAATTCGTATTTTAAATCCAGTCCGGATTAACCGGATGTCCGGACAAGCGGGGTCCGGTATTCTGCAGTAATACTTTCACATTCAGTTATACTATCTGTAAGCTTACTTATACAACTTGGTGTGAATATAATATTTTCTTCTCTGAGAAATAATGGAGATGCAGAAGTTCAATGCCAATGCCACAAATCACAATATGTTAATAAGTTAATAAGCAGAGATTGCGGTGTGAATGCTGACCCTGTTGATGTTGAACATTCATTCCATGGATATAAGTTACTCGTAGTTCAGGAAAGGAAAACGGACAGCATCTTCTCGAAATTGCGGATCTAAAGCTTCGATATCCTACTACTTTTGATACCATATGTTTATAAGAGAAGAGGTGAGGAAATATACTGCTATTTAAAAATCAAATGAAAATTCAGTATCAATTATGCCGCTATTGGCTTGGCGTAACCTATGTACTATATCTGCATCTTTAATTTTATTCTCCAATATATTTTTGAGAAATAAAAAGAATGGATTTTCTGGCCACAACGATTGACTATTAAAAGCACAATGCCAAATGCATTTAAAAGGAACAAGATACATTGTACTTATATTTCAAATTGCAGTGAAGTGTTGTGTGAAAACCCTCATAGTGGTCGGAAGAGAATTTTAATGTTTTCATCTTTTTTTTTAAAAAAAAAAAAAAAAAAAAAAAACATTCACCGTAAAATTTCTTGTTGCCATTCCTCGATAAGATTATATTTATTTCTGAATGTTACGGCGGAAGAGCGACTGGCGGCTACATTGCTAAATATAATTTCGGTATCCTAAACCATATTTAGCCAGGAGATTTGATTATGTTCGATAACAGGGTTCCCACAAGTAAACACTTGTATTGGAAATTAAAAGGAATGGTAATTCCTCTTGTTAGGCCTATTTCTCAGTGTTAAAGTGTTCAAGTTGACAAAACTTAGTTATAATATAGCTTGTTAGAATTCATGTTGAATGAACTATCCATAGAATGAAAGTATTAAAAATATTGAGCATCAAAGTTAATATGCATTCATTACCTTGTATGTATGTAGGCCTATGTTACCCTATGATCCCCAGGTGGAGCGAAGGGGCCTCCAAGTGGAGGTTTCATTACCCATACGAATTTTGATATGCTTATTTTCCGAGAGAGGGTAGAGGGACAGGTGGTAAGCCCATCGCCTCGCAACCCCCCTCTGGAAACTAAGTATTTCTTGGACGTGAAAGGGCCGAGAAATTTTGTCCAGAGGCTCTAATTTAGGCTTGGAGTTCTTTTACGTGCCGTAAATCTACGACACGGGACCCCCAGCTTAAAGTCCCTCCCGGAGGACTCCATGCCCAGGATTTTTACGTCCTGAAAAATCCATCGACCGCGGCCGGGTTTGATCCCGTGCCCTGATTCATTACCTTACATGCACAAAATCTTACATGCCTAGGGATTCGGCATGCTGACCACATGCCCCCATCCTGCCATATGCCTACGGTGATGACGAAGAGGTCGGATGGCATACTTATTCCTCTATATTTCCTCGAAATTTTCCAGAAAACTGTTAACAATATTTTACTGTACCATTATGTAGCATAATATTACATTTGTACTTATAACCTACCATTCTGTTAAAAATTGATTATAAGTTGAAAGCTTTTTACGTTATTGTGAAATTCGATTTACCCTCACTATACACGAATATTTAAAATCGTACATCATGTAATGAAATATGTTAGTTATTTAAAGAAAGTCTAATGTAAAAGAAAATGTCCTCTTCCCTGCGATTTCGGCTCTTATAGATTTACAGAAAACAGAAAATTCTAGTTTTAAGGGGATGGATGATGGTTTCGGGTGTTCATTTGACCAAACTTACAGATCTCTCAAAATCCGTTACTGCTGGCGCAATCGGGTTTTTGATACGACTTACCGTTTACCTGTTATAAGCCTCCAAAGAAGATCTGCACAGACCTTAAAATTGCGTCCGCTATTAAACAAGTGAAAATTGAACTTTTTGGAATATTTTCCATCGGTTAAGGCTATAAGCTATGAGTATAATAAAATCCAAGTTTCTGGCTCATCTGAAGTGGGCAAACAACATGAGCGAGTACTATACTGATTATTTGGTTTTTAAACCGGTCAACCGATTTGCTACAAAGTCAATAACGTTCTTCCTGTGGACGTTTTAAGTATATTCTGTATACTAACAAGTAAGTTTCAATACATTCTGATAAAGCTTATTCGAGTTATAGACACAAAGGTTGTATGCTGTATGTCCGCCTGCACATTAGGCTGTTGGTGATGCAATGGCGTATGCTTGGGAGTCGACACTCTTCTGTTTACACGTCTGTCGTTTTCTACGTCATCTTTCACAGACACGGTGCTTTGCTGTTGATAAATCGGACTTGTCATTAAATGTTGTGCCACTCAGCTCAATGGGTGTGTCATCATCATGGAATGCTTTGCTCTTTATTCACTGTCGACAAAGGCCACATACAGTGCACAGGATAATACAGTGGCGACTTTGAAATGGGGAGCCTATGTTCAGTTACATTTAAATAATTCTAGGTCCAACCTGATAATTTCGCAAAATCTTAACTAATTTCTAATTATCTTCGTACATTCACGCGCACACACAAGTTCACACACAAGTCCACACACACAAGCATAACTTATTGTCTTGTTCAAACCACATCATCATATTTTGCTCTAATTAGCTCCAAAAGGAGTGGATTTACATTTGGGAGTGGATTACAGTACACAATCCTTTTGCGCCTTTTTTTAAAACTTGCTTCTTTGTTTATAATAATTTTCTGAATTACAAGTAGATTATGTAAATACCTAGGAGGGGATTAAATTAAAGGGGGTATTATATTCGAAGTAGGATGACTTTCGGTTATCCTATTATCTAATATCAGTACATTTTTGTAGAGCTGCATTCTCAAAGTCTGAAATTCGTTACTTGTATTCTTTTATTTTATTTACTGCAGGGGTGCCCACCCCCCCCAAACGTCATGACTCACCCCCCAAACTTCATTGCTCACCCCCCAAACTTCATTGCTCACCCCAACCCAATTGGCTGTCGACAAGGGCGCCCATATAATATTTTCTAGGGGGGGCAATTTTTTAAATTAATTTATTTTTTGTCGCTTTAACTTCTTGGGCCACTTTGTAACATTGTATTAATAATATAATAAGTGCAACAATGACGCAGCCAGAAAATAATTGCGGGGAAGGTCGGAAGTGCCGGGGGGTTTGGAATACCCCCCAAAAAGGGGGTCGGGGCTCCATTCCCAAAAAAATTTTAAATATTGAACTAATGAAAATCACATTTTACGCTATTTTAGCACAGAAAAACTAGTTAGGAAATTTGTTTACCATACTCGAAGACATGCCAATGTAAATAAGAAATCATTACCTAAGTGGGAGGTCCACCCCGGAAAATTTTTAAGTACTGAACTAATGAAAATCACATTTTACGCTATTTTAGCACCAAAAAACTAGTTAGGAAATTTGTTTACCGTACTCTTAAGACATGCCAATGTAAACAAGAAAATGTTACCTAAGTCGGGTGTCCACCCCCGGGAAATTTTTAAATGTTGAACTAATGAAAATCACATTTTACGCTGTTTTACCACTGAAAAACTAGTTAGCAAATTTGTTTACTATACTCTAAGACATGGCAACTTAAACAAGGAATTGTTACCTAAGTTATAATACTTATTACTATCTATAAGAAAAGTTGAATAACACATGGAACAGTGGACATAATAGGCCTACTCATTATGTTATGAAAAGAAAATAACTGCTATATCATATTTCACACACCAAGAAATCTTGTTTAATTAAATAATTAAAAAAGAAAATACAAATATAGAATTTTAGGTTTTGACTTTTGGGGGTCCAAACCCCCTTAACCTCCCTTTCCTAATCCACTGTGGATTCTGCTTCCATGTTGTCGATTTGGTAAAACTTCTGCAATTCAAATAATTGTCTTAAAAGAAAAACACCTGACTATAATAATAATTAATATACATTTTTTCCTTGCCCGGTATGGGCGCCCATGGCTGTCGAAATTCTTCATCCTTATCTTTATAAAGAATTAGAAGAGACCTTTTGAAGTTATAGAACTTGACTGTTTTTATTTTTAACATACAAAACTCTAATTTTGCAACATTTTTCAACCCCCCAGAAAATTTATAAATGATAATATTTTGCCCCCCCCCCAGAAATTTCAATGACGCAGTTTGCGTCTTAACCCCCCCCCCCCTGTGGGCACCCCTGTTTACTGGTAATATTAGAAAAAAGCCTAATAATGTTCAACCCTTCGAGAACTTCTGAATTAAATGTGCCCAAGTTACTTCACACGATCCTGTAAACCTCATAGTAAGAAAATTAGACTGCACACAATTTTTTAAATATTTTTCCATGGTAGTGTGGATACCCCAATATGGCACACTCACTTGGCATACAATTTGGCTGAATAAGTAGGGGATATAGCGTTAAAGCGTACCGCCAGTATTATATTATCGCACTGGAGGACGGGTTAATATCACAGACAATCGTAATGTGAATTTCCCCGTCAAAAAAAATTCCCTCGAATTATTAAATTGTGGCCTGATGCATGGGAGACATGGATTTTCTACAGTACTAATTCCACGTAAACTGTAGGTCCCGGCTACGTATTAACAGCTTCAGCAGTCTGGAATCCAAAACAGTGGGATCTTATCCTTCTTTTAGGGATTGGCTTGTCAAAACCCTGCGAAAAGGCTCATGGTCCACCCCTAGATCAGGGATACATCGTTTTGTAGTATGGATAAAACTTATTCACTGATTTTAATACAGGAAGATTGATTATGCTACTTTTTAAATGGTATTTACGAAATTACTGAAAACCATTTTGAAGCCTCGCTCTGCTCCAGACCTAAAATAATGATAGGAGGAGGAGGGGTGAAGAAGAAGAGGAATAGGAATATGTAGGTGAAGGCGAAGAAGTAAAAGAAGGATACTTAAGTTACACTGTATAATTCTAAGGCATTCACGAAGCATGGCATTTTATACATTGATAATTTAAATTCATAACCGATTGAGGAAGAAAATAACTAGTTACTATGGTGCTGTGGAAATATATCTTACGCATAAATGCAATCAACCTCGGCAGAGATCGAAGTCCTAAACTTGGGACCAGGGAGTCGTCTTACCGAGTGCTCCACTGACGCCAACACACAAGTGATCCTAACAAGTTGCTCAGAAATGGGGGTTCTTGACAAAGACGTCATGTGGATAAAATACTGTCGTCGGGATTTACAGGGGGGCTGACATGATATACTACTCTGCTCTCTTGATCAAGCGCTTAAATTGTGTTTATACAGTGGTGTTGGAATACTAATGCTTTCATCGTACCAATAGGAATACTTCCATGCTTTGCAGCTATTAATCTTAATGTTGTTTGAAAACAGAAAGATATGAAGATACATAGATTAAAAATTTCAATTATTTTAGTTTTGAAATTAAGCTATATATTATTAAATTATATTAAATTATATATATATATATATATATATATATAGCCTATATTAAAAATGCATTTATATGCAAATAATAAGTTAGTCGAAATAACTGTTATATTTTCTTAAAACATTTAAAAATGATCTTGAAATCCATAAAAATGCAGGCCTTATGCTAAAATGTAGTTGCCGTCTTCTTGTTTACCAAATGTTCTGAATTTTTATGAATTTTGAGATCACTTTTTTTAAACAGTTTTAAGAAATTTTAACAGTGGTTTTGACTAACTTGTTGTTTGAATATAAGTTTATTTTCTAGATGGGAATTTATGTTATTTGTGATGCTATAAGGCATGTTTTAGATTAGGTTGTACATTAAATATTGTATAATTGAACATAGGTGGAAAACCTATTTTACACAGATAGGCCTATAGATTAAAAATCTAAATCGCGGAGTTTTAGAGAGGGAGAAAAATAATTAATATGAAGAGAGAAAGGAAAGTAATGAGAAAAGTGTAAAAGTCTGAAAGAATAATCAAAAGAGTTAGAAATGAATGAATTTAAAAAATATTTTCTCAACAACAAACAAAGAAAGAGAAAGCCAAATGTAGAATTTTAACAAAAGAAAAGGAGAGAGATGAGGATTTATATACCTGTACATAACACGAAAGTATCCTCTCACACACTATATCAGAACATATGTTGTCCTGAACATATGTTGTAACGGTTACCCATAAACAGTTTTTATATTACTACATCAATGATATCCCGATACTTAAATATTTTCGAAGTTAAAGAAAATAATTTACCTAAATACAGATCAGACAAGAGATGATAAAAATCTCAAAAGCAACCCCACGCTTGCAGGGTTTAGTAGGAAAGTATTCACAAAAAACCGAACTAAGTGCAGACATGGATTTAGGGATATGATTTTGTAACATTGCATTTCGTAATCGGTATAACAGATAATGTGAATATGGATAATTATTGAAGAAAAGGATGATATACAAACATATTTACATAATTTCTTCTTTCTTCACGAATGTGTGCGAAAGATTTAGGAAGTATTAATTCCATTTTGTCAGATTCGGAACTGACACTAAAGGAATCAACTATTTATTGTGCCATCATTTATATTTTAATTCACGCTTATAACACCCACTTTGAATATTTATAACTTCATCAAGTGAAATCATCAGGGAGCCCTAAGTTTGAAATCAATGACAAAAATTTCGATGGATGACAATCGCAACATTCGGAAAAAAAAGTCTTTATTCATTTATACGTTAGTATAAGTAAGGCTACAATTACAGACTTATTGAGTTTCTAATATTTTGTTTTAAAGTATAGGCCTATATTTAATTTACAATTTTACACAAACTGTTTAAAATAAAATTAAGTTGTACAGTTGGGCACGAACAATAGCCTATAATAATTAGTGTAATTCAGTACCTTTATTCTCAACTTCTTTATGCCTTGCGGTTACATGGAACCATCATCAGGGCATCTTGCTTGCAGAATCACAGTTAAGGAAAATAAAACTTCTTCACTATTGGCGTCATCTTTAATTAAAATTACTAAAACTTAAAAAGTTCTAAAACATCAGTAAAATTTCTCACCTTAATTCTTATTCTGTAATGTGTGAACAAGAAGAATAATAAAAAAGTGAATTTTTACTGATAGTGATTTTAATTAAAAATTACACTAATAGCGAAGCAGTTTTATTCTTCTTAAATGTGACTCTGCAAGCAAGATGCTCTGATGATGGTTCAATGTAACCGAAAGGCATTGACAAGATAAAAGAAGTTGAGAATTAAGGCATTGGGTGATTATTTTATTAAAAATATTGTAGTTAATTGCATTTACTTGCTGTTGTTAATTAGGAAGGACGGTAAGCGTTGTGAAGTAGTAAATACTGTAATGAAGTAAACTTACATGAAAAAGTAAGAATATCCTTTTACTATAATAAATTTAGAGTATTTACTGTTGACATAAACAGTGCCTACAAGTGTAAGAGTAATAGAATCACTTTAAAATCATGATAGGCTTAATTATGTGAAGTTATTGTTGAAGATAAATTTAACGTACTCATCTTACATTTCTGAAATTATGGTGTAAAATGAATGCACATTTCTTGGAGTGTATTATAATATATATAATTAAAAAATTGCAAATAGCACAGCCTGTGTCTTTGATAGGCTACTACACTTTTCTGTCATACAGACTCTATCATACTACACACATAGGCCTAAGCCTACTAAAAACCCCACCTCAAAGTCCAGCTTATATAAAAATATATTATCTTCTTTTGCAATTCAGCGACCTCTTCTCGAGTGGAGAAAAAAGCCTACTTCAGGGGATTATGTGTGAAATTATGTTAGTAATTAATATGGTCTACTACTACTGTCCGCTAAGGCAGGTTAGACATTTTATGTGTGTTTTTTATTTTGACAGTTTCGAGATAATTGTATTTAAACTATTCTATAGAAAATCACATCATTCTGAAGCACCTTCAAGGATTGTTATGTTAATTTAATACAAAAGCAAGCTAAAACGACTGAACTATATACTAGTACCAGTGAACTGATTCTGTCGTTTTATAGTTTTACATACACACTGACGTGTAAATTTACAATTATTACAAAGAAAACGAAGGAATTGTCTGGTTTTTTGTAATACACACTTGTTCTAATGGATTATGGATTTATACTGACATTACGAAATAAATCACTGTACATTAGATCTAATATTAACTGAAAACTAGGTCAAACAGGCCTAATTATCTTGTTTATATGGCAATGTTCTTAAGCTAGATTATAATAGTATATTGTGACAACTGGGAAAAATGAAACACTTACCAAACTTAGAGAGATGTGAAATAATTTATTATTTACCTTCAAACAAGGTTTCGAAGATAAGAAATAAGTGAGATTTAAAAATGGCGTTCTGTGATCTGGCTCAACTTCATTATATTATCATGATTTAATCATGTAAGGCAAATGGAAGCATATTTTAAAGAACTTAAGGATAAAATTACAATATAAAACTGACATAATCAAGCGGTTATTAATTTGCATAACAAAAAATATATTTTAAACATATTAAGTACACTAAAAATTGCGTTTTAATTTACACAAAATGGAGGCCAATCACTCGGAATGCGGCACAATAGATGCGGAATTATGAAGGATTAGATTTCATGTTTATGAATAAATAACCAAACATAAGAAAGGAATTTGTTTTTATTATAATGAAATATTCTCTGCGATTATTAGATTATGTGTCGTAGGCCTTTATGAACAATTTCCTTGATATTTCATTTCTTAAATCAAGTCTCTCAGAATCACGTAAATTAGAATTTACTGTATTTATTTATTTATCCATTTATTTGTTACAGTCCCATTCTAAACGAATATTATGGATAATACTTGTTGTAAAAAATCCAATTTAATAATAATCAAATCATCCGTTTAGAATATAAAAATATATATTATTGAATTGAAATGCCTTAAGCTTATGCGTGTAACCCTTACTTCTAATGTACAAAATAAATATAAAAAATTAAATAATTCCATTACAGAGGCTATATTTTTTATATATAATTCTCGTAAGAGGAACCAGTAGGTGATATCATATGGCTTTTAACAGTAACGCAGTGACATTTCAATAACTTTGAATGATTATTATGGAGAGAGTTAATATTATATATTATTATATTATATTATTATTGTTACAATTATTTGTAAATACAATTTTATATTTTTTAAAGAATGCAATCATTAATTTTATTTAAGTACGTCAATTGTATTTGAAACGGTGAGGAAAATAGAAGATACATATTTAGCGAAACTAATTTTATTTAAAATACGCAGAAAATTCCACTTCCTAAGAAAGGATGGAATTTTATATTAAATAAAGCTGCCGCTAGGGAATACTAAAGCTAATAAAGAGAAGCAGTGCACATACCTTCTTGTATCGCGTGGGTAGTCCGCAGAAGCTTGTCTGTATGTACATCTCTCTGTCCCGCATGCACTAGCTAACTAGTGGGGGCGAGCTGCGCATGATCCACTGTATTTTAATTTGTAAAACCTTCTCTCCCAGGCCTACATTGACGTAATTTTTAAGACATTTTGTAATGAATTTTAAAGAGGATCGCCTTCATTAGGAAGAATTGTTGCCACTGCTCTGTAGCTTGATTTTCGTAGACATATACTACCATCTGCTCGATTTCAGATAACACGTTGCCCATTTCACATGGATCTACTAACGTAATTTATCTTTAAATAATTATAATGTTTTTACTTATCTACCCATATTAGTTGTTTGTCGATCTGTCTCTCTACCTTTATCAACGGACCTGTGTACCTTAATTTTCTTGCCTCACTGTTTTCTGCCTATTCGTTTCTTTATTTATTATTTAATTTATTAAAGAGTTTACTTACCTATCCTTGACGAAAAGTAAGAAGACAGAAATAAGCTTACATTTTAAATATTTTTTTCAACTCTTTGGAGGGAAACATCTAGAATTATAACCCTCCACAATCACACTTATTTTTCCTTAGGATACGTCGCATGGGCCGAAGATACTTTAATCTATATATATAAAAATGAATGTATGTGTGTCTGTGTGTCTGTGTGTGTGTCCTTCATGCATTACTACACCATTCATCCGATCGCCATGAAACTTTGGGAAGTTGTTGAGTACATTCCCGGGAAGGTTTTCGGCATATTACATTTTTAGTTTTTGCTTTCGTTATTGAGTTATGAGTGAAAAACGGGCAGAAAACGTGTATTTTAGCGTTTTCGAAGCATCAATTTTTAGTTACACATTTCAATGTCAAATCAATTACATTAGGCTTTGGCTATTTTTGTCATAAAACCATTACGATCGCTTGAATGTTGTAGCTCACGCTGGTCGACTCATTTGTTTATCATGTCAAGGCACGCAGATATATGAAATTTTCAACCAACACCGAAGAGGATTATTATTAAGTATGGTACTTTATGAGATTGTGTGGTGGACGAAAAAATGTCTGTCCGTCTGTCTGGCTGTCCGTGTGTCTGTACGCACCATAACTCAAATATGCTTTTTTGGATGTTCATGAAACTTTGAAAACACATTTATAATGTCCATGGGAAGAACCCTATTGATATTGAACCAAATCGGTTCACCGGTACCGGAGTAATGCCCAATTTAGTGCCTATTTTAATAGATTATATTAGAAAGGCGCCATAGCTCAAATATGCTGTATCCGATTGCCACGAAACTTGGTATACCCATTTATGACGCCCATGAAAAGTGCCCTATTGAATTTGAACCTTATCTGTTGACCGGTACCGGAGTAAAACCCAATTTAGTGTATATTTTAAAGGCGCAATAATTCGAATACGCTTTTTCGGATTTTTATGAAACTTCGTACACGCATTTATAATATCCATGGAAAGACGTCTATTGATATTCGACCAAATCGGTTGGCCAGTACCAGAATAATGCCCAATTTAGTGCATTTTATGTTAATATATAAGAAGTCGCGATAACTCAAATATGCTTTATTGGATTTTCTTGAAACTGTGTATACCCATTTATAATGTACATGGGAAGAAGTCTACCGATATTGGACCAAATCGGTAGACCGGTACCGTAGTAAAACCCAATTTAGTGTCTATTTTAAATACGCGGTAACTCAAATACACTTTACCGGATTTTTATGAAACTTGGTATACACATTTATAATGTCCATGGGAAGACGTCTATTGATACTGGATAAAATCGGTTGACCTGTTTCGGAGTTATGCTCAATTTAGTGCCTATTTTATGGTAATATACGTATTCGAAAGAATTTATTTAAAAAAATGAAAATCAGTTATCTTGACAACATAACCTTTTGTTTTACTGTGATTTCTAAGGCTTTGGCAATTAAAATACAGTTAGTATGACAACACTATTGCTTTAAATGCGCTTATCCCATAACTGACCCAGGTGGCTAAGATGGTAACGTCTTGACGTCACATTCTGGAGTTCCATGGCTCAAATCCCGAAACCGGCCAATTTGACTTTTTTTTATATATTCTGCATATCATAACTGCAATCATAACTGATTAAACAAAACATACTGGCACTTTGTTATATCAGTTTACCTGATTTTATTATTATTATTATTATTATTATTATTATTATTATTATTATTATTATTATTATTATTATAAGAGGGATAATCAATATAGGCCTAAATATGGTCAAACGTTGTTCGATTTGGACGAAACTCACTATACAGGGGTTTTCTGGGCCAAGTACCTCGAATCTGAGGTCGCTTTTACCACGCGACGCCTAAATGGGGTCAAACGTTGTTCGATTTGGACGAAACTCACTATAGCCTACAGGGGTTTTCTGGGCCAAGTACCTCGAATCTGAGGTCGCTTTTACCAGGCGACGCTATCTAATCGTGGTATGTAATTCACGTGATTTAGGTGTTAATAAATATAATGATTTAACTATTAATATCTTAATTTTTAATTTCTGAAATAATTATTGCGGGCGATCGCTTGATTTTGTAGGTCCATCCTTGACGATTCATTTGTTTAGAATATCAAGTCCCACAGACGTATGAAATTTTCAACCTACACGGAAGAGGGATATTCAATATAGGCCTAAATATGGTCAAACATTGTTCGACTTGGACGAAACTCACTATGCAGGGGTTTTCTGGGCCAGGGAACTCGAATCTGAGGTCGCTTTTACCAGGCGACGCTATCTAATCGTGGTATGTAGTCCACGTGATTTTGGTGTTAATAAATATAATGATTTAACTATTATGCTCTTAATTTTTAATTTTTGAAATAATTATCGCGTGCGAAGCCGCGGGCACACGCTAGTATATTATAAACGTTGAAGTAAAGCTTTGTAATTCAGAAGTGTCTTGAATATCTTATTTCTATTGAAAAATTGGTATGAACAAAAGGAAAACAAGATAATAATAAAATGCGAAAAATGATTACATTTATACAATTTTTAATTGGATAAGCAGTAATTTACGGATTATTCCTGACCGCAAACGTTATTACAGTTACACAAGAATGAACACGAAATGAATGCCATAGGATTAGGGTGGTGTAAAATATGTGTAAACTATGTGTAAAATAAGTAATGTAAAAACAATGTTATACACGTGATGTAAGGAACTGATATCTGATTGATTTAGGCATTGTTTACCTTATTACATTATTCAGTGCAACAGCAAATTCAATTCAGTCACATAATCGCAATTCTTGAATTGAACTGAAGAATTATAACTAATTTTTGATCATTAATATACCACATGTAAATATTGGGTGGTCTCGTAGATGTAATTTTACTGCTTACTTTTTAACTAAATTCGATTCTGTTAAATCACTGAACCCATGTAGTTCTAAAGCTTCGATTTATACTTCTCCATTTCAGTAAGAAGTAACTTATATGGATTTTAAGTGTAATTTTTTTTACAAGCTTGTAATTTTTATTTTTATTGGCAAGAAGGCCCATATCATAATTTATTATCATTGCACTCGAAATGCTTTGAGTAAAATAATTTTACATAATTATTCGGTTTGTCGGAAGTTTCCGGTCCATGTGCAATAGTAGCTGAGGGTGTGGTAATTGAGTTTCTATGTAAATAAGTTAAAAATTACAATTATACATCACCGGGTTCCCAATTCTGGTTCTTCAATTTTATTGAAAATTTATATAATGGAACAGATTAAAGTTTAAGTCATACGATTTTTTACATATTTTACGTTAATTTCCTTATTTTACACGTCATAAAGAAAACCCATCAAATTCCCACTCTATATGGGACATATTATGTATCACTGAATTATGCCTTAACAGACCTTTTACTTCAAAATATCAATAGGGCTGCTCAGAATTACTCAGCACATCCAATACATAACAAAGATCTATGTTTGTCTCAACTGCTTTTCGACAAGACTTTGTCTTTCTGCCTCATGTCCTTCTGCTCAGCGAACATCTCCATTTCCTATCTAATTACTTCTGCTTCTTGGAGTTTAAATGATACAATTTGGTTACATAAGTAACAGCTTTTGCGGTAACTCGAATATCTGTGATGGACATCAAAATTGGTATCCCACCTGCAAGACAGACGTTATTACTCGACAAAGCTAGTGTATTCTTTTTTTATATATATTTTTTTATATTCAGATAGTTTCACAATACAATGCTATTCTATAAACAATGCAATTCTATAAACAATGCAATTATGTTTCATTTTTAATTAAACTTTGATTTCTAATTAAAATGTTTTTTTGAAGTTCAATTCAAAAAGTTTGTTTAACAGAACTGTTGGTGCTGTTACATCTTTGTAACTTTCCTGAAGCTTCAAATCTCAAGTTACAAAGGTCTAACTACATTTTTGCTATCGCAGATTGTACAGTTCCAAAAGAGATTTTCCAAAGATAATTCATAGAAGTGCTTCTAATTAACATTTAAGAAGATTTATAAAACTATTTTGTAGACCATCCATAAACAAAAATGTTATTGCATAATGAAACTTCAAACTTAATTTTTTCAGATAAATGGTTTATGCAATTAGTAAAGCCAAGCCAGCGATTTATTTATTCCATACGTAGTCACTTCAGTAATTTTAAATGAAATTATCTAATTTGTACTGAGAAAAACATTCCCAATCGGGGGGAAATGCAAAATTTAGAATTATATTTGAAAAATTTAGTTGACTTTTCAAATTGTCATACCTTGTACACAACATTTAAGGTTTAATCCCTCTTTTGCCTTAAGAAGAATAAACAATAAACCGGCGGGAGTAATATAATTTTCGCAGCATGCCTACTGAAATTGAGCGATTTCCTTTATCCAAGAGTTCGATAATTCAGACTATACCTGTCTAATGCTTGTCTCTTGACGTGAGATGATCTAGCTGCTATTCATAGAAAACATCATAATCTTATATTTATTATGTGCCAGAATGGTACTTGATGAGATTGTGTAGGGGACGGGAAAATGCCTGCCTGTTTGTCCGTGTGCCTGTACGCGCGATAACTCGAATACACTTTATCGGATTTTCATGAAACTTGGTATACACATTTATAACATCCATGGGAAGAAGCCTATTGAATTTGGACTAAATCGTTTGACCGGTACCAAAATAACGACTAATTAACGGTCACATTTATTATAATACAATCTGCGGTATCTTAAGACCCGAAGCGGCTGAGTTTACATGAGCATTAATATCGATAAGTTAAACAAGACGACTTCCTATGTATCAGTTTCTGTAAGTAGACATAATATGCGAAATTACTTATTAAAGAGCATGCTTTCATTTCCAGGAGTCCTATCCAGCTGGTAATTTAAATAAACCTTATTATTTGTCCATTTGACAGCATACAAACACAATATTAATTTTATAATACAATATTAATGATACAATAATATTGCATGGCCCACAATATAATAAACATAACGTATCAAATTGTCACTCGCTTAATGATATTGTTAGCCAACCTTGATTGATTCACTTCTTTATAATGATGGCAGTGTAAATAAATATAACTTAAATCACCGTTAAATAATTAAATGCAGCTGCTGTTGATATATTACTGTGCATTCTATCTGTACCGATATCTACATTATATTTTAATGTGAGTATTTTTCATTTTCAACGCTCCTGCGAAAGCCAATAGACCTAATGGAATTCCTGACAGATTGACTTTAATTCATTCATAACCTATACGGCTGCTTTAAACCTGAAACAAACATGTCAGCGAATCATTGCCAAAACTTAAATCATTGATATTTTTGCCAGTTCATTTTGTGAAATGTTGACATATTTTAGGAATTTCTTATATCAGTGTATAAGAATAAGAATTAAGGTAATCATCAAACTTTAGACCTTTCTGCTTCCGCAAGCCCTGCTTAGTGAATCGATCTGGAGCTTAACTAGGAGTTCGATTAAAAAATAACTTATTTTATGCACATTATAATTGATATCATCACTGATTAAACAAAAGCGTCAGTTTACCTAACTTTATTTTATTACGATTTAAAGGGAATACGTACACGATTCCAAGACATTCCGTGCGAAATGTTATCAATTATGACTGGTTACTTCTAGAGTTTCAAGATAAGTACCTCCTCCAGAACTACAATTTCTTAAGATTCGTCTGTCACACTATTGAAATAACATAATTCGGCTTGATAGGCTTCACTTCCATCAAGCCAAGGGAGAATACCATGAAACTCGAACAAGGTTACAGACAAGCACATATTTAGAAATAAGTTTCTGGGAGGGGGGGGTCCTAAACTGGTTGGCCATAAATTACTGACATCTTCCCTTCCTAAGTGCTATAAAACATTGATTTTTTTCTAACTAATGTTTCAAAATCACACATTTTGGGGGTCGGGACTCCAGGACTTAACTTATAACTTAACTTATTTTTAAGAGTTTATAAGAGAATTGGCGCGACTATTTCTGAAACTTAAAAAATACAAGTTGAACGAAATTTCGCTCTTCCTGTGGAATTGTCTGTTTCAGACGTAGAAAGATGTTTGTGATATATCAGAGACGAATTCAAGGCTTAATAGCTCTGATTGAATATTACACGCTAGAATTTTCATAATTTTGAAAAGCTAGTAGCTCCAATTCCTGTATTTTCTTCAGCCACTTTATTTCAGATGGTAAAAATAAAAACATAACGAGGCGTGCGGAAAAGCCTTCTGAATGACCAAATGATACCCAGTCTGTAATAACTTCAGGTGGCTGTAGATCCCATCCATAATAAAAGAAGTAACCAAAATTGCTCGGAGTTAAAGTTCATAAGATCCAGCCGATTTATAAGCAAAAGGGCGAAAACAAGAGGAAGTGCATTACTAGTTTACTCACCATGGATAGTCACGATCTGAGAATGTGCAGTGTGAAAGGTGCCGTCAATGTATTGAAGAACGGGATTTTTTTTATTTTTTTTTCCAATTTCGATTACCTTCTTTGCATTTGTAATCTGATTTCCAACACATTACCAGTATATGGTTAGGTTCCCCCAGAAAATTATTGGCGAGGTTAGATTAGTTTGCTAGGTTACGTTAGGCTTGGTTTGAATACGTCATGATAACCCACTTTAAATTAGCATTTATTGGACAAGAAAAATCATTTTCAGCGAAACCAATCACCATCTCTCTCGATGAAGTAATCAATCACTTTATCTTGAGCTCCGGACTCCATAAAGCTACGGTTACAGTGGATGCGTGCTCTGACGAAAACAGGTTCTGACGAGTACCGGTACGTCAGAACAATGAACCAATGCGAATGAAATGGAAGTGTTTACACTGTCTGCCACCGCCTCTACAGATTACGCACGAACACGTCAGAACTACAGTAATTTTCAAATGGGAAGCGTTTTCCTTCACCGCCAATCACGTGTACGAGCTAAAGAAGTACCGCTATCAGGAAGGGTCTTCCTTCAGTCTCGCCGTCTCTGATTGGACCGCGTATCTAAGCAAGGAGAAGAACAAAACGCTTCCCATTTGAAAAAAAGGTTTAGTTGGTCATTCAAATCATTTTGATTTTTCGCATTAGTTCTGACGTCCTCGTGCTTGTTTTAGATTATAATCAATTGTTCATAATGGATGTAGAAATATTAATGTATTTGAAAACAAGTGTCCATGGAATATGCAAGAAAAATTACAACAAAGATCTTTCTCGGCGAAAGTGGGATATATTGGTGGAGAAATGAGCACGAGTAGTAAGTGCACATTTATTATATTTTTTATTCTCGCAGTTACACGTTTATCTTTTTTTTTACCTTGAAACTTTACAAATTTGAAATTTTGGTTTAATTTTACACTTTTATAACTTCTCCTACTGGTCTATAAAATTAATTTTTAAAAGTTTCTCAAATATCTCTGACTTGTTTACCACAGTCATTGTACCGTCACAGACATGTTGTTCAAGGGCACAGAGCAGGGCCGTCGCGTGGTTTGTTGGCGCCCGGGGCAAGATTTCGTCAGGCGCCCCCCCAAAAAAAACTCAATCCCACGTGCACCCACCCGACATTCCACCTATCTGTAGGGATTCAAACACAAACACACAGCGAGCGACGTGACGCGACACTATCAAATACATATAAACATTTGGGATTAAACACGCAATGAGCGACGCGACTTGGGGCGACGTGGACTGGACAAGTTCCAAGCCGCATCGCGTTCAGTCGCTCGTTAGCCAAGTTGCGCGTCGGGTTGCGTCGCTGTCTGTGTTTTTGTGCCCAAAAGAGACCCTAATCGGATTACCTTACAAAAATACCAGAAATAAAATTATTTAAATTTTTTTAATAACATTGCATTGAAAATCAAATTAATACAAGTTTAGTAATTTTAGAAAATCTTGACAATCATAAAAAAATACTATAGGCGAGTAGTAATGGTGGGCGTATAAACTAAAATGGCCGCCAACCGACGCCGCCCCCCGACGCCTGAGTTGTGCCCTTTGTACCGACGACGCCATGACGTCATGGGTGTCATATGAAAGTAGTAATGGTGGGCGTATAAACTAAAATGGCCGCCAACCGACGCCGCCCCCGACGCCTGAGTTGAGCCCTTTGTACCGACGACGCCATGACGTCATGGGTGTCATATGAAAGCGTGCGATGTGCCCTTTCGTCCTATGGTGTTCCGACGCCGCCCTCCGACGCCCTAGTTGTGCCCTTTTGGCAAAAATCCCACCACGCATACTTAGGTCCTTTGCTCTATGACGTCATGGGGTTAGAATTGAAACATGTCACGTCATGCACCAACGTGACGCTATTATGGCTAGATAGTGTAATAGTGACATACGTACAATATTGCGCAAGGGCACATGATAGTTATGAAAAGATAAAATAGGTTTATACTTACATAACCAATTCTTCTTCCTTTCAGCATCCTTTCTTCTTCCAGATGAACACTGTTACTATTACAATCGACTAAGTGAAATGATTTTGTAAGGAATAGGAATTGGTTAAGGTTATAGTTTCATTTCAGAACGTCACAACCTTATCCCGTAACATAAGGTTGTCACGCTCCTATGAAATAAAGTGTATAAACAAATGGTTTCACAGTAATAGAGCTGGATGATTTATTTCATCGGTAACCATGTCTAATAAAGACAGAATTTCACAACTTGCAGGAACACTCTGTTTGTTCTTTATATAGTTAAACACTTCGCTTTGCATTAGTACAAACTTATTCATAATGTCATTTATTATGATAGAATTCATAACGAGGTAAGTAATGTCATCATTACGTAAAACAATACGAGCACTATCGTATTGCATCACACATTCTTTCAAGTCTTTACGTGTCTGTAATTTGAAAGAGTCTTCTTTAAACAGATAAGGTTTAGAATAACACATATTTTCACACATTTTAGGTAAATGTAACAAGAACGAAGAGAGGAGGTAGGGCGACAAAATAACACAAGCACCTTTAGAAGTTCCAATCTCGGCACATCCAGTGTAATTCACAATGGAGTAGAATCCAAAACTGATGTATCGGTCCTTTCTGTTGTTGAGGAAGTAGGTTCTGCGGGCTAGCACTGTAGGAGCAACTCTTGGGAGTGTTGCCGACACAGCTTCCTTCACAACCTTGTCGATCATCATCTTCTTCTGTTTCTTTACAGATCCTGATGACGAAACCTGAAACACATAAAACAATACCCGTAAGAAATCTAATTTTATACAGGGCCTGATGATGAAACCTGAAAACAAAACAATCAAATAAACAAACAAACAATACAATACAAGCATATGAGTAATGAATATACATACCTTTTTACATTTGCTGGTTTTGCTCTTGGTAGTAGTAGTAGTCTCTGATGATGAAGACATCACGATAGAACTAGGAGGACCTCTCGTTCCAGACACTGCAACGAAACTGAGCTAGTCCGATGAAATCGAGCTGCTTTATATCTTTTCGTTCTGAAATCAGAAAGTAAAAGTTTTAACTTAAGCGCAACCTACTTTTCTAAGCTAACAATAAATCCATGTAGATAAATACTTACAATGCACATGTCCTGGAAAACATCTCTGACCTCCAACCTTCCTCGTTCCACAGAGAGTTCCAAGGAATTTGTGGAAGATGCGGACGACCTCTATGTCTGGAAACGTAGTAAACATGTTTACAAACTCCTGCATACTCCATCCAATATTCATGAAGTAGGAGAATAAGCAGACATATTGCCCGCATACAGCTGTTGTCAGTCCTTGTAGTCTTTGAGTGTTGTACAGCCATTGTATAGAGTTTTGTTTTATACATTTTGTTATCCCGGGAATGATGGGTGGTAGACCAAAAGAATCCAAGTAATAGGCAAAATTTTGATTTTTGAAAAGCACGGCAACCCAATGAGAACCAGGCGAAGAATGAGGATCAAAGTTAATGACATAAATCTTAGGCTTATGCGTTACAACAGATGGTAACATATCGCTAGGGTAAACCCCACCGAATGTTTCTACGTGACGTAAAGCATAGTTTATTTGGTTACTATTCATTATTCTAAAAATCTGTAATCACTCTTCTATCTTTAGTGATCTCGATAGAGTTATCGTATTCGGAGTAGAGGATACAAGTGATGGCTTGTTCTAAAGCCTTATCGAACTTTGCTTCTATTCTAATGTTCCCACTACAGGGCAAACTTCTATGACCATGCGATGCCGAAACATCAGGCGTAAGATCATACATCAGTGTGAAATACCCATTTATATACATATCGTGAGTGATTAGCATCCCGCTATTGCTATGATGGATCCCCGAACCTTTAAAAAGTGTATCGTAAGCTAGAGTAGTAGTCTTCTCATGATCTGTGGAAATGTGTAATCCTTCTGATGGAATCTGTTGTCCATTAACGTACAAAGCAAAAGAACTCAAAGCAAAATGTCGAAACTCGTAGGGATTGGACTCCACTGTGCCGGAGAAAGAAGAATTTTTCACCATGGACAAGAGAAGACGCTTAGGTAGAGTACCAATGTATGCATTATCTATAGAAATGGAGCTTGCTCCTGAACTAAACGTAAATGTTTTCAAATCCACTCTTGTGATAGGATAGTGAGCATTATGACCTTTCTCTAGAGTTTTAATGTGTGCTAGTAGAATGCTGGGCGAAGCTTTAATTTTCCTCACGTACAGACCTGCATCGAGAAACTTAAAGAAGACTTTTGAATTGTCGTTTTCACCCAAGAGATAAAACTCTCTCTTTGCTTTCGTAAGTCTTATATGCATGTTTACTCCAGGCAGTAAAAGTTTAGACAGATTGAAAATATCACCGTGTAGTTTACCTATCATGACTAATACTTTAGAATTCTTAGACTTGTTGTACCTTTCGGTCCAACCGTCGTTTTTAACATTAGGTCCCAACGTTCCGTTTAATGCCGCCAATTCTTTAGGTTCTGTCAAACCTTCGATAGCTTTATCGGCATACCAAAAACCGTTTGTCAGATGAGTTTTAGAAGCATCCTCACCGTATGCAAACAATGTTTCGAGGTAAGACCTGTAATTGTACAAATCCTCCGAAGGGGTGATTGGTGTCCCGTTCAAGGAAACGCTGAGATGACTGAAAAGTGAATGAAGCAAGTTGTTTACTCCTGTAACCTTATCGCCTTCACCTATATCTGCCCCGTCGCTTTTAACGAATTTTCCCTCCACCATGAGTTGTACGTTTAAATCTGTATAATGTTCGCTGTCTGCAGCAACCACGAATTCGAGAACGCTCTGTTCCACGGGAGTAATAGCTTTACATAATGTAGTAACATTTCCCACCACCGATGTTTGAATAGGGCTCTTCTCGAAAAGGTCGAACTCTGACTTTGTCACGGCAAACATCTTTACACGACTGACTACTTTCTCCTCTTTACATCGCTAAATATATCTCGCATCTTAGGAGACGCCCTTTTTCTCTTTCTACCCCTACCCTTCATTTTATTCACGAGTTTCTGAGTTGATTCGTTTACTCTATTAGCAATAATATCTTTTACCTTATCACCTTCCTTTCTACTAGCTATATCGGTTAAAATATTTGCTCCTGCCGAAAGAGTTTCACGACCTACCGCTTTAGCACCCGAAAAGAGAATTGGTTTTATCATTCTAAATAATCCTCCCAAGAAACTACCTATTCCACTACCGTGTTGAACATAGGGGCTGCCGCTGTAGAATGGACCAACATTGCCTAGACGCCCTCCCGACTGATTCACGTAGTATGCTGTAAGGTGGTCCATCGCAAACTAATTCATAACACCATCTGCCTTCTCTTTTTAAAATGTAAAACGAGCATCGTAGGTTTAGTGCTATCCGTTATGTTAGCTAGTTCTCCTAGTTTTGTTGTCATTTCTATACCTATCACCTGAAATTCGGAAGATTCGACAGGAACATAATAAACTTCAGGAAAGACATGAGTTGCTGTATTTAAAGGAAACTGAATAATTCTAAGACATTTAACGTACGCATCTCCTACAAGTTGCGGTTTTATTATATTACAGTATATAAAACAAGTTCTTTCCTATTTAGATTTGTTTTCACAGATTTCGATTCCGATGTTTCATTTGGTGTCGAAGCTTTCGTTTCCGATACATTCCCCTGAGAGTAACTAATTTCGCACAAGCCCACATCCCAATGATTCCTCTCCAGCTTTATGGTCTGTGCCAACTGCACCTGGAAACTAGCAAGGGTGTTACTAGGAAATGATTTGTACGATGCATCGCTCAGGAGAGTAACGTAAAATTCTTCTCCCATTACGCTAAATCCTTAGCTTTAACCCAGGAATCAAACTCAGGACCGTAACCTCTCCAGCGAACGAGATGTTCGGTACTACCCCTTACTTTACGACTGCGTAGAATTTTATCTATCTTGTAAACAGTGTCTTTCCCAATAGTTACTGGTGTGAGCTCATAACTGTAAAACTGTCCGAAAATAGGACTGCCCTTGAGATCTTCTAGTTCATATACAGGTTGAGGAGAATGTTTAATGACCTTGACGATTCTGAATATTTCTGTAGAATAGTTTTGCTCGAAACCTTTAGCGAATTTCATTTTCTGTCTACCTATTCTTACCGTTTGCCCTACCGAAAACTATACAGGTCTCGGTTTCACACGAATCTGTTTCTTTACCATACGTCGCCATATTTTCAAAACATCTTTATCGCTAACCTTAGTAGGGGCCATTCCTGTTGTATTGTGTACGCTATCGTTATAACCCTTCACAAACTTGTCCAACACGTCGAGATACTTGTAACTGTTCTTGAAAGTAAAATATTTGTACATTTTAGTTTTTAGGGTCCTATTAAACCTTTGCACGACGGAACATTTAACATCGGGATTCCTACACACTTGAAACTCGATATTCTCTTTCCTTAACAAGTCTTGAAAAGATTTGTTTAGAAATTCTTTACCCCTATCGGTTCTTACAGCGACAGGATTCCTATCGGACTTCTCCAACACCTGTTTAAAACCGTCTGTCACATCCTTACCTCTTTTAGATTTTAAAGGTACAACCCATACGTATTTGGAAAACACATTGATAACAACAAGTAAATATCTTGCGTTGTCATTATGTTTTGCAATGCTTTGTACATCGGCTAGATCAAGTTCAAACACGTCGTAAAGGTTATTTACAGAATACGGATTCCTAGGAAACTTTCTCCTGATTGGTTTATGTAAGGAGTAAACATCCTGCTCAACTAACCATTCCTCGATATTTTTATCTGTAATGCTAGAAGCTTGTGAAAGTTTACTGACAGTGGAAAATCCCGTTGCAGCTTCGGGATCGTAATACAACTTGTGTAATGTTTCCTTCATCATCTCCGTTGTTTATAGGTACTCCACCTAAGCTCTCTCGTTGGAAACAATTTTGCAATGACTTGTTTGTATTTAACTGTTCTAGCGGTTTTAATATCGCTCTTATGTCCTTCGGTCCTAGTTAAAATGTCTTTGTACGTGTCGAGGTTTTCCTGCGTAACAAGATTCATATCCACCTTCTTCCTAGTAAGCAACTCCCATAAACCTGCACTCGCATCGTATTTTATACCGTTAATGATCAAACTATTGTTTAACAATTGAATTTTAAAATTACCTATCATGTACTCTCCCGTCTCTTTCTTTTTATAGATTCCAAACTGTGTGTCTACAATCTTTGGCGATGTTACATAAGCCGATAAATATTTACCTGCTACATCACCTATAACGTTACGTTTAGCTTCGTCCTCGGAGATAGGTTTTTTCTCGGGTGATAAATCTCTAACTCTTTTCCTCGATTCAGCTACTTCCTGTTCAAGTATTCTGTTCTGTTTTCTCTTGAATATAGGATCCTCACTCTCGCGTATTTTAGCCAACTCTTTGTACGGATCCGTAACATCAACTGCCGGGTTTGAACCTTCGACACAACGTTTTAAACGCTTGTACTCTTTAGCACTAACCAGAAACATTTTCTGTAACATTATGTTAAAGATCCCAAGACGGATAACACGGACGACAAGAGAGGAAATAAAAATCCTCCTTTCTGTACCAAAGTTTTCTTTTTCTCAGACAAGGATACGTTCCTATCTAGAAGATGTCTTAAGGAATGTTTATGTTTAAACAGCTTACGTTTAGAACACGAAGATAATTTACACTGACCGTTCAAAACATTAAGAACACAGTCTATAATAGCAAGTATCAGGTTTTTGTTTGCACTTTTTAGAATAACGTTTCGTACCCTGGGAGTTGCCTTTTTAAGAACTTGTAACATATGGTAATTGGATTTTATCCTTTTCATCCTTTACAGGGACGTAAACCTTTGTAACCTCCGAGGGAAATATTTTAGTTCTAAATCTAAGTAAATCGTTTGTTCTTTGACAAAAGTCTATTAGTAAATAACCGTGAGGTTTTCTTGTTGCGTCTTGGAAAGCTTTATAGAAAGACCTCCAATCTTCAGGATACACTTGTCTTGCTAGAAAAGTAATTTGATTTTTATCTCTCAGGTTTCTAAACAAAACCATATACTTTGTGTTCAAAGAGATGTCTCTGCTGTGAGCAGACTGGTGAAACAGGTTTTGTGTTATGAGAATAACCGAAATGTTTCTATGATGGCAACCTTTTGTAAATATAGAACTCACTTCTGTCGAATACGCTTTGTCCAGTAAGTCGTCTAGAATAACGAGTCTGGGTTTAGTACATTGTTCTTGTTTAAAGTCAGGAAGACCTTCGTGGTATGTCACGGTAGTATTGAATTTTGTCTGGGGAGGGACAGCGTTACTTTCACTAAAGCACCACAGAATACTTTCGTATTTGCTCACGTTACACAAATGGTGTAAATTATTAATAAGTTTTACACAGAAAGTTGTCTTTCCCGAAAATGACGGACCTGATACAATCAAAGAAAATGGATGGTCAAATTTTATTACAACCATAACAATGTTTAATCATAGGTGGGGGTCCATCCAAGCAATCGTAAGGAGAATCAGGGTAATGTTTAAAGCATCTAAGACACTTTTTTACAAGATCGTTACGTTGCACACTTTCAGGTAATTTATGATACACTAAATATATGCTCTCGGCTCCGCATGCCGTTAAAAGTTCAGGGGGACAACACCTCCAACTCTTCACCTGTGTGTGTGTGTGATGAATAAGCGTTCTAAAATCCAATAATTTTCTAATTGACGCACACTCCAGAGACGACGACGAGTCCATACTGAGATGGTGCTCTCATCTCGTTTCTATTTATACCCGAACGGGAGGGAATCGAACCCTCCGCCAACTCTGCGTCTTTTTCGAAAACAGAGTCGGTATATCTTATTCTCGGCTTCAGACACGATCTGTGGGCCAGGCTTTCTCTTAATTTTCCTCTCTGTTCTCACAGAGATAATTGTTGCAGGATCACCATTTAAAACCATGGTTTTAATGGCGTCGAAGTTGACATCCTGCAACGTTTTATAATTAAGAGTAATTCCTCTGACTTTACACACAGAGGTATTTGCGGTGCTGTTGGAAGGAACGGTAACCCTAAAACCATAGTTCTTAGGGCCCCCGCTTGCAAACTCCGAAATGTACGCGTCCTCCCCGTAGTCTGTAAGTTCACAGGTCATATCGCCTAAATAGTCACCTAAAGGCACAGTGTACCTTTTAGCGTCGTCAGGCGTCTGTGTATAAATCACACTGTCCGTGTCACAGTAGATGGCTCGACGATCTAGCTTGTCCAGGTAGCCGTAGAGGTTCATTCTACCTCCCGATGTCACATAAGCACCATGAACGACACTAGTATGAGGAAGAGAGTCCTGTTCCTCCTCTATAGGGATCCAATTAATCCACACGACTTCATCATTTGCAAAAAGTAGTCTCTGAATTTCAATTCCGGGTGTCGTGAGGAACCTATACAGCTCTTTAGGCTCTTTAATAAGCTTTGTTTTACCCAGGTTAGACCTCTGGACGAGCTTTCCCCAGAAGGAATTCAAACAAAGCTTACTAATGGTCCTTTTTCCAGCGTTCTTCACGATTTGTTCGGGGTCTAACTTAACACCTTCGTGCTCGTAAAACAAATCGATATATTCCTGTTTCTGGGCCTCGGTTTTCGCCCAACCAGGGTATCCGCTGGATTCTGTCTTAATCTGGAGGAAAAGGTTGATGTAATCCACGAATAACCCTCCCTCACGAGTTTCACGCGAGTATTGCGTGACATCGTATTCGAGAAATTCGTGGATTGCCATCACCCTATAGCCCTTATTTACAGCTAGTCTCACTTCATCAACTACCCATGTACCAGTGAGCACTCTCTCTTCCTCTTTCGCATGTTTGCAGCTACCTTGTTCGACAGTCATAACACAGGTGCGGCAAAGGGGAAACAAGAGCCTACCATTCCACCTGAAAGGTAAAACGGGATGGTAGAGCCCTTGCGGTGGTAGGACAGTACATTTAATGAGGCCTTCTTTCTTCATCATTGAATCTATATCTGTACACTGGTCACTAACGTGAACAGTGGGGTGACCGATAGGAAACTTGTTGTACTTACAGACGGATGGATATAGGGACATTATATCGCTGTATAGGATTTTCTCTTCTTTTGTCTCATCCGCCTTACGATAAAGCCGCATGGCTTCTGTACGTCCTCCGTAGACAGAGTCCCTGAGGACCAACGGGACATCGCAGACCAAGGGGTCGTCTCTCAGTGCGGGGAACTGTTCGAGAATAACATCGAACTTGCATTCCCCCATCACGTGGACGGTATAACCCTTTGATCGGATCTTGTCCAGTCGGCCCATGGTATTCTCGTATCTCTCGACATGGGATTCTGAAGAATCCATCATAGGTACATCTCGGTTTGGTTGACAGAGACAGCCATGAAAATAACAGCCGAGAAATTCGAAAACCTCTCCTGTTTCTTCACAGAAACCGTCCACCTTCCATTGGGGAAGTTCGGGAAGCCGTACCTCGCGTCCGTTACCTGCATGACGTATAAATACGTTCCTCTCCTCGGCTTCGTGGATAAGCCACATCAACGACTTTTTAGAATGCCTGTCTGCCTTTCTATAGCCACAGGAGGGAGCAATGCCAATGGTCTGAGGTTTAAGGAATAGCTGTCTAAATATTCTGTTACAGGCCGATGCAATAGTGATAGACTCTAGGAAAATATCTATATTGGCAATTTGTTTGAACAGATTTTTAAAGAGAGTGCAGGCTTCTCTCAGTACAGTAACATGGGCCTGGCAATACCTCTCCAGTTCTACACGGGTATTGAACGGCAGATCTTTAAAGGTCTCGAACCAAGTCTTGAAAGCTTCTCTATCTTTCACAGACATGGTGTCCGGCCCGTAAAGATCTTGGATCGGGTGCTGTGGGAGAATACTGTTGAGGTTCTGTGCCGTATTCCACAAATGTGGAAAGTAGCCCTTAACAGCGTCTTTAAGGTCAAAGGTCTGAGGGAAACTACGCAGAGGCAGCGGAATGAAGTTCAAGCTATCCAGAAAAGTTAGATGGTGCATCTTCATGCAAAGGATCTTGCATCCAGACATAATCAAGTCGGGAGTCCACTGTTGCCTAATAGCGTAGTCGAGAATGAATTGGAGATCGAACGCTCGAGCATTGTGAGCAATAACAATGATCCTATCGAACGCTCTATCCATTCTCAGATAGTCCATGAATCCACGGACGGGATCTTCCCAGAAAGAATGACTGCGTTGCCCGCATCTGACGCACTCTTCGTCTTGCGACGTCTCGCAAAGAGAACAAAACTGTTGTGCACAAATCAGATTGGGGACGTGAAGAAAGGTATTGTCTTTGATACGGGTATTCTGTGTTGTTTCTATGTCGAATATCACATACAATACCTTGTTTGAACGCTTAGTCTCTTTCAGCGGTGCCATGTAACAATCATGTCCTGTTTCCGCTTGATGTTTGTTACACGTATTACAAAAAATTTTGAAACATTCATGCTTCTGCTGAAATGCCTTAAACTTACCACAGTTTAGACATTTCTGCAGAGCCATGCATACAGTGCGCCCTTGAATTTTGGTACGCTTATGATTTTCGAAACATCCTTGCCCGCGGAATGATCTACGGCAAGCATCGCAAAATACCAAGTCTTTGCTAGGATCGCAAGGAGGTACCGATCTACAAAAGAAGCAGACGTAATCACAGGTATGTCGCTCTCCTGTTCTGAACCCATTAAGACAACCTGGACAAACGAATCGTTTAGCCATTGCACCTGTCAAATTTACTATGGTATGGTAATGGAGGGTGTCTCGGTCATAGAGTAAATAAAGTATTTCTTTCCCCACATTACCACCGTCGTACAGTACAGAATCGAGATTAAAGCCGCTGTAAACTACAAGTCTATATCTATCCTTAATATGGGCCTGAATCTTCTCCAGCTCAGGGATACCTCCACCTCGCGAGAGATCTAAACCAGAGTTTCTGATCAGATCGTCCACTTCTGCCTTGAGTCTTTTGCTCGTCATGTGTTTAATGTAGGATGAATACTTTTTACGATCGCTTACTCTAGCAATAGCTATGATTATTGCAAATGCTAAACAGTTCACGATTGCTTTCACGAAGACTACGCTTGTCTTCAAACGGGCAAGTACACCAGTCGTACGCTCCTTCATAGGTATACCGTCGCCACGTCCCCCGTTTCCGTTCGGCATACGGACAATGTCCAGAACCAAACGCAAACGGTCGGTGGCATTGAAACGGGCGTTCGACTGGCATACTTTACTTACGACGCCTGAAATCACATCTACACTGATCTGATCTTTACGCCTAAACGAGATACCAATCGGCTTATCGACCTCGTGTTCCTCATTGAAAATCGAGATCCCTACCATGTCATGGTCTCTCGTATCGACTAGGGCATGGTCTATAACGGCTTTAAGAGCCTTCTCAAAGGGGTTGGGTCCTGCATTTTCAACTGGTTCTTTGAGTCGGACCACTAGCTGCAAGCCGGCAGAGTTGAACCTTTTGTACTCTTTACGAGTACTCTCGACAACTGTAAACAATGGGGAGGGTCGATTCTCCGAATTCGAAGAAGTACCCTCCCCCTCATTGTCAGACATCATATCCAACTCTTCCTCGCTTGCAGCTAGCTCATCATTAGATTCAACTGCGTCGTCCTCCGAGTCTGACAGCGTCACGGTCTCTATTGCATCATCTGAATCAGAACTAGAGACTGTATAAATCTCCGGCCTTGATTCAGATAGTGTAACACTATCCGTTTCGCTCTCAGAATCAGAGGAAATAATATAGATAGGGGCTGACATTATTATTATTATTATTATTATTATTGATACACTCAAATATGACTGAATCTGTAATGGAAAAATACAACACATGAATGTAACAGTATAATTAACATATAAATGTATGGTAATTAAAAGCACACTAACACTCACCTTATATGTAGAAAGCGTTGTAGTACACTGAGAAGTGAAAAGTAAGATGTGTCTATTTATACTAGCTATCGAAATGTTATTTTAGAAAGTATGAAGCTTAGGAATTTTCCTGTGTCGTAATGTATTTGCTATGTTTGCGTTATCTGTCTAGTTACTTACTACATCATCGAAAAGTTATTTAGAAAGCATGTATTTACGGGGGTCTTATCTTAACTTAGGAATGTATGGAAACATGTATCTTTACAGACAGCTCAAGCACTAACACTAATGACAACACGTTTTTAAAACTCTCTCCCAAGATATTGATTGTATCACATATTGTTATCTTTAAACTAACTTAGGGATGCATTCCAGAGCTATACTTCCGTGTTTTGCTGTTTTCGCTAGAGATAAGATGTGTTTGGAATGCGACCATCATAACGACATGTTTTCGCTATTAGGATAGATGAGAGAATCTGTTTATACAATCATATTCCCAGACAGAGATGAAAGGTTCTACCTTAACATTCCTTGATACATGCATTCCAGAGGTACACTTCCAAACATCTTTACACGCAAAGCATGAAAAAAAAATATATATCTCAAGGTCTCTGTTACTACGTCATACTGTTGCTCGGAGAGTTTTGTATAAAAGAAATGTATTTACGGGGGTCATGTTAAGTGTGTAAGCGGATCTACAGTTGTTCAGTCATTTTCTTCTTCTGCTACTTTAAAAACGTATAAGGTAAGACTACATCTACACTATTTTATGATATAATCTTTACAGCTTTGTGGGGTACTATTATTATTAATATAAATAAAGTAGTTAATCAGACTTCGTTCTTGTTTTTTTTTTACAGATGGCCTCTCTAGTTGCGAAATTGAACTCAGCATCGTCTTTACCAAGGTGTGTAGGAATGTCAGAGCTCGTAGAGAACGTGCCTTACAATATTGTTTATGCGGCCGTAAAGGAAACAAGATATGGCCGTTGCGTGTTATTACATATCCGAAAGAGCGAAAGTATAGATATGTTATCGGTATTCTTACCTAAAAAATATACAGATGTATTTAGCGAAACAGAGATCTGCGGAATAAACAGTGGTGAAACCAGGGTTGATTTCATTTATAAAGGAACTTTCCCCAATTCAAAGTCATATAACCTATCCTTGGTTAATGCCTAGGTACATGTTTCTCCCTCAAATGATACTGTTGCTATGAATGTTTATTACTTCGCAAGTGTTTGTGTTGAGGTACTGAACATATGGATATTGTAATGTTTAATTCATTCCCATATACACTACAGATATTAAATAAATAATTCTTCTTCAGGGTAATGAATGTATTGAAGGTATTATAAAAAAAGGAATGTAATGTAATGTAATGTTTCCTAAAACCATATAACTATTGCTATGAATGTTTATTACTTCGCAAGTGTTTGTGTTGAGGTACTGAACATAGGGATATTGTAATGTTTTATTCATTCCCATATACACTACCGATATTAAATAATTCTTCTTCTGGGTAATGAATGTATTGAAGGTATTATCAAGAGAGGAATGTAATGTTTCCTAAACCATATAACTATACGTAATTAATTATTGTTTTGCTTTCATCAGGGACTGTCGCATAGTTGATTTGCAAGGCTATTATGAACAGAGTACAAAAAACTTCATACTGAAAGAATATGCTTCAGTTGATCTTACTACTACTACTGCCTTTCGTGTGCTTCACCTGTTATTTGAATCACCAAAAGACTGTATTGTGGACGAAGGTACTAAGCATTTTCTTGAACATTTTTATCATGGACTGCACTACGAGTTTGGTGTTGAGAAGTACGATCAGTTGCCTTGTATAATACAAAATGATTTAGGAAACTGTGTGTATGTATTTGTAAAAGGCATTGAAAAAAGACGTTTTTTTACAAACTATGGTTTCAAAAGATGTTCAAATCCTGGATCTTACGAACTATGAATGTTCAAACTTAAGATGTCTTCCTAAAACTAACATAACTTGTGAATATCATAGTTTTCCCTATGGAATGTGTTCGTATAGGAATGTATTAGCTTTACAAACATGGCTGATGAATGACAACATGTGTAGCTTTTTTGTATAAATACATAAAGGACAAATGTAATGTAATAATAAAATGTTATTGTTGTTGTTACGTTTCGATGTATTAGAAAACACTTATGGTAAACATAATAATCGTTAAGTATCTATATATCTATATAACTAAGTCACATTGTGTAATGATGACATTACTTACCTCGTTATGAATTCTATCATAATAAATGACATTATGAATAAGTTTGTACTAATGCAAAGCGGAGTGTTTAACTATATAAACAACAAACAAAGTGTTCCTGCAAGTTGTGAAATTCTGTCTTTATTAGACATGGTTAGCGATGAAATAAATCATCCAGTTCTATTACTGTGAAACCATTTGTTTATACACTTTATTTCATAGGAGCGTGACAACCTTATGTTACGGGATAAGGTTGTGACGTTCTGAAATGAAACTATAACCTTAACCAATTCCTATTCCTTACAAAATCATTTCACTTAGTCGATAGTAATAGTAACAGTGTTCATCTGGAAGAAGAAAGGATGCTGAAAGGAAGAAGAATTGGTTATGTAAGTATAAACCTATTTTATCTTTTCATAACTATCATGTGCCCTTGCGCAATATTGTACGTATGTCACTATTACACTATCTAGCCATAATAGCGTCACGTTGGTGCATGACGTGACATGTTTCAATTCTAACCCCATGACGTCATAGAGCAAAGGACCTAAGTATGCGTGGTGGGATTTTTGCCAAAAGGGCACAACTAGGGCGTCGGGGGCGGCGTCGGAACACCATAGGACGAAAGGGCACATCGCACGCTTTCATATGACACCCATGACGTCTTTTTACCAAAAGGGCACAACTAGGGCGTCGGGGGCGGCGTCGGAACACCATAGGACGAAAGGGCACATCGCACGCTTTCATATGACACCCATGACGTCATGGCGTCGTCGGTACAAAGGGCACAACTCAGGCGTCGGGGGCGGCGTCGGTTGGCGGCCATTTTAGTTTATACGCCCACCATTACTACTTAGGCGTTATTAATGGACTACAAATTAATAGTGTGGGAAACCTCGATACATACATTGCATAGAATATAGAAAATGGAACCGCGTTTATCAAATTAGGACAAGGTACTAAACATTAAACGGCATTCGCCTGGTTTTTGCACGAGCAAATGTCGTTAGAATTTCCTTCAAGTCTATTTCTGTGCTTCATCGTTTTCAATGGACAAGATGGCCAGAGAATTCAGTCTCTCCTGTGATGTAGTTGATCGTAAATATGTTTTTATAAAGAAATATTTATTTTGGGATAACTTAGCAAATATAGGCCTAAAGTTATTGGTGTCAAATATTTATTTGTTCAATAAAAACATACAACGTAATATTCAAAATTCAGTTTTACCTAACTTTAAAAATACGTTATGTACATCCTACTTATTTTTTTCAAATTTTGTTGTTTTATTTTTGCCGTTGCCACGGCGCCCCCCTGGTCGCGGCGCCCGGGGCGATCGCCCCGCTCGCGCCGCCCACACGACGGCCCTGGCACAGAGTCCATAAAATTTTCCAGTGAAGTACAACCTTCCTTATCAATAATAATATTATGCAATAAACAAATACATTTAACTTTGCTGTTTACGTTTTCGGGGTACATGTGTAATTTTTTTTTCTTAACATATCAATTTTGCTGTGAAACTGTTCCTTGATTCACGTTTGATTTGGTATTTACATATCTGTGACTTCTTCTTTATGCTCTGTTGTGGGTGTTGCTCCAGGCTTCTCATGTCGGTACTGCAGACACTCGGGAATCAGAGGGATGCACTAAATGACTAATGATTTTAACTGTTCAGAGAGTTTCTTTATTGTTAAAGAAAAACAAGTTGACTTATTACACACGCTATTACAAAATAAAAATATAATTTTATGTTCTACTTTCACCATAGTCAGTTGTGGTAGTTTCTGATGTTAGTATACGATTACTGTTGAACTCTATCAATCGAGTCCCGTATAGTAACACTCATGTCGAGCAATGAGTAGCAACTCCATTCAAAAATCAAATTAAGGAAAAATTCTGAAAAGTACCAGAAGGCTCCTCCCCACGGCACAATATCCAATAGGAATAATATTGTATTTTATCTGAAATCTGATTGACTGCCTTAATTATTCTGCAATTTTATGTTTAAGCAAGACTCCATCAAAATGATTACATTTTATGTTATAGTACTTAGCAAGTAATGTTTTCTGTATATACAGTATTTTTAATCTTTCCTGGGTAGCTAGTGATTTCAAAGATTGTATTAATTCAGTTTATTTATTTCAACTCGATCGGCTAGCCTTTAAGTGGTGAAATCTACAGCCTCCTTAAGTGGTATCATTCGTTCTACTTGAAAGTTAATGAATCATTTCTCTCTCTTTTTTATTCTAAATAAAATATATTTAATTTCAATACATCCAATTACTTACTCTAATTATTTATTCTTATTTCTATTATATTCTATTTTTATAAGGTCTACTATTATTAACTACCTCAACTGTTAAAATGCCAAATGCGCATTCCGCGAAACGTCTAGTTCTTGATAATCTATAATTCAAAATGCATTCCTGCCGAGTAAGGTTTTACCTTGCATATGATTTCATTAAGTATGTTTTTAAAGGGTAAGCGTCGTCGCCTAAAAATACAAACGGAACTGAAATGTCGGTAGATGACATACAGTATTTTCATTGCTTGGATTTTAAAAGGTAATAGATCCTAATCGTTGATAATGATCTTAATATGAACAAATTCCACCATCGCTTTGCTTTCCATAAGGACCGACTTCAAGAGCTATGCACTTTTAATAAGTTACTATTAAAAAATATATATATTGTAGTTGAAGTATTGGGATCCTGTATGCTGAGGACATTTGATTCGAATGTGTTTTCCGGCTATGCAGCCAATGCAGTTAGGAAAATTCCATTTTTTATAGAATTCATTTCCTATGGTTTTCCATTTTTCTGCAGAAAGCAGTGGCATATGTTCCTTAAGAAAATATTCCATACTGCTTTGCATGTTTCATAAACAGTGCTTCAAATAGGGCTGTGTGAAATCCTGTAGGAGAAACCTTTGCACTTGAATACAGAGCGTGGTCGTCCTTCGGCTTCATGATAGCGCGTGGTTACCTCAGCAAGCTGCTACGATTATGACAGTGTTTAGCGGGTTTCATACCTACTCCTCTGCTAACAGCTCCATTAATACCAAAGCACCAATTTCACTTCCTCTACCCATACGAAAGGTAATAAATGATCGAAATCGATGTTTTTAACATAAATACCTGTTTTGAATTCTCCTCTGTCCAATAATATTTTTCGGAACGTGTCTGTGTGGCTTGAGAACTAAACATCGTGTATAAATAAAACGTATTTGGATTAGATATCTTCTGGGGAGATTGACGACTTTTTCTTACTTTTATACGGTATACTTATACTTTGAAGGGTAGTTATAAGCCAGCTATCGTTTGTACAAACTCAGGCTTTTAAGTCTTACATCTTTGGGCGAGGCTAGAAGAGACTTTCATTCTTCAAGATTTTATTAAAAAACTCTAACAATTTTGTTTAAATTTTCCACACGATTTGCACAGACGCTAAAGAGCTAGAATTTTTTATTTTTAAATATTTCCAAATAATTATCTAAAAGGTGTTTATAAACAACCATATACTTCATTGAAACATGAACGGCAAGGGAGCTTGGATTCTTCCTCATAAAATTAAAATAATATCATTAAAGCAAAAAAAAAAAAAAAAAAAAAAACACAACTTATTTATAGGCGTACGATTCTATTAGCACAAAAGTGAGGCATAGGGATGATACTAAAGTCTGGCCGCTCTAAGAAGGAAACCTGAAGTAAACAAAAACCAGCACACCTGTCTCACTCTAGCAGATTACTCGTATGACTTAAAGAGCGAGACAGACATACTGGTTTTTGTTTACTTAAGGTTTCCTTCTTAGCTTGTCTCGGGTATAGAAGTTAATTTATTTAATGTGTGACACCATATACCAAGACTACTGTATACTGTGATGAAAGGCCACTGTCACGTGTCACAACACTGAACCAGCTTCGGAGATCGTCACCGATAGGACGCCATAGGACGGCAACTCTGGATCACAACGTTTCATTCCTACAATGCATATTTTTTTCATAGGTAATCATACGACATGTGACATATTAATCACTGCATATAAATGCTTTGAAGTATCCAGTAACGAGCTGAAATTTATCAGATAAAACTGCATCTTTCCGACACTTGCAAGCATATTAACTTATAAGATAAACAACAGTTATTGGTCGATTGCTAAAGATTATTAGTCAGTATCAAGTCCGCATCGCATGAATGGAATATTCTGAATAATCTGATTAGGAGAATAATAATTACGATAAAAATCGATAGATTCGCGGCGGAGAAGCAGGATTTATCTGTTGAAACTCATAATCCCGAGTGGGATTTATTAAGAGTAGGCTATTCCATGAGTAAAATCTATCAGATTTTATAAATAATTACTAAATTCTTACCCGCATTGTTTAAAATCAAATCATCTTTGTGCCAGCTGTCAGATCACGACGCAGGCCTACTAAATGAAGAATAAAAAATGTTGCCAGATACTAACTAATCTGACAAGTATCTTGTTTAGCGAATATTTCAATTCAGAAAGAACTAGTAGTAAGTGTGTGCGTATAAAGTAAAATGGCCGCCAACCGACGCCGCCCCCAGCGTCGCGACGCCATGACGTCATAGGTATCATATGAAAGCCCGCGCTATGCCCTTTCGTCCTAAATTGTTCCGACGCCGCCCCCGACGCCCTAGTTGTGCCCTTTTGGCAAAATGACGTCATGGGTATCATATGAAAGCCCGCGCTATGCCCTTTCGTCCTAAACTGTTCCGACGCCGCCCCCGACGCCCTAGTTGTGCCCTTTTGGCAAAATGACGTCATAGGTATCATATGAAAGCCCTCGATGTGCCCTTTCGTCCTAAGGTGTTCCGACGCCGCCCCGACGCCCTAGTTGTGCCTTTTTGGCAAAATGACGTCATAGATATCATATGAAAGCCCTCGCTGTGCCCTTTCGTCCTGAGGTGTTCCGACGCCGCCCCCGACGCCCTAGTTGTGCCCTTTTGGCAAAATGACGTCATGGGTGTCATATGAAAGCGTGCGATGTGCCCTTTCGTCCTATGGTATTCCGACGCCACCCCCGACGCCCTAGTTGTGCCCTTTTGACAAAAATTCCCCCACGCATACTCAGGTCCTTTGCTCTATGACGTCATGGGGTTAGAATTGAAACATGTCACGACATGCACCAACGTGACGCTATTATAGCTAGATAGTGTAATAGTGACATAGTACAATATTGCGCAAGGGCACATGATAGTTATGAAAAGATAAAATAGGTTTATACTTACATAAGCAATTCTTCTTCCTTTCAGCATCCTTTCTTCTTCCAGATGAACACTGTTACTATTACTATCGACTAAGTGAAATGACTTTGTAAGGAATAGGAATTGGTTGAGGTTATAGTTTCATTTCAGAACGTCACAACCTTATCCCGTAACATAAGGTTGTCACGCTCCTATGAAATAAAGTGTATAAACAAATGGCTTCACAGTAATAGAGCTGGATGATTTATTTCATCGCTAACCATGTCTAATAAAGACAGAATTTCACAACTTGCAGGAACACTTTGTTTGTTGTTTATATAGTTAAACACTTCGCTTTGCATTAGTACCTAGGCATTAACCAAGGATAGGTTATATGCCTTAGAATGAGGAAAGTTCCTTTATAAATCAGATCAACCCTGATTTCACCACTGTTTATTCCGCAGATCTCTGTTTCGCTAAACACATCGGTATACTTTTTGGGTAAGAATACCGATAACAGATCTATACTTTCGCTCTTACGAATATGTAATAACACGCAACGGCCATATCTTGTTTCCTTTATGGCCGCATAAACAATATTGTAAGGCACGTTCTCTACGAGCTCTGACATTCCTACACACCTTGGTAAAGACGATGCTGAGTTAAATTTCGCAACTAGAGAGACCATCTGTAAAAAACGAGAACGAAGTCTGATTAACTATTTATTTATATTAATAATAAAAGTATCACACAAAGCTGTAAAGATTATATCATAAAATAGTGTAGATGTAGTCTTACCTTATAAGTTTTTAAAGTAGGAGAAGAACAAGATGACTGAACAACTGTAGATCCGCTTACACACTTGACATAACCCTGTAAATACATGTCTTTATACAAAACTCTCCGAGCAACACTAGGATGTAGTCATGCTTTCTAAATAACTTTTCGATGACGTGTATAGATACATGTTTCCGTACATTCCTAAGTTAAGATAAGATCTTGTAAATACATGTCTTTTATACAAAACTCTCCGAGCAACACTAGGATGTAGTCATGTTTTCTAAATAACTTTTCGATGACGTGTATAGATACATGTTTTCGTACATTCCTAAGTTAAGATAAGATCTTGTAAATACATGTCTTTTATACAAAACTCTCCGAGCAACACTAGGATGTAGTCATGTTTTCTAAATAACTTTTCGATGACGTGTATAGATACATGTTTCCGTACATTCCTAAGTTAAGATAAGATCTTGTAAATACATGTCTTTTATACAAAACTCTCCGAGCAACACTATGACATGGTTATGCTTTCTAAATAACTTTTCGATGACGTAGTAACAGCTATCTTGAGATATCTTTAAGTAAGTAGACAGATAAAACAAACATAGCAAATACGTTACAACACAGGAAAATTCCAAAGCTTCATACTTTCTAAAAATAACATTTCGACAGCTAGTATAAATAGACACATCTTACTTTTCACTTCTCAGTGTACTACAACGCTTTCTACATATAAGGTGAGTGTTAGTGTGCTTTTAAATACCATACATTTATATGTTAATTATACTGTTACATTCATGTGTTGTATTTTTTTTCCATTACAGATTCAGTCATATTTGAGTGTATCAATAATAATAATAATAATAATAATAATAATAATAATGTCAGCCCCTATCTATATTATTTCCTCTGATTCTGAGAGCGACACGGATAGTGTTACACTATCTGAATCAAGGCCGGAGATTTATACAGTCTCTAGTTCTGATTCAGATGATGGAATAGAGACCGTGACGCTGTCAGACTCGGAGGACGACGCAGTTGAATCTAATGATGAGCTAGCTGCAAGCGAGGAAGAGTTGGATATGATGTCTGACAATGAGGGGGAGGGTACTTCTTCGAATTCGGAGAATCGACCCTCCCCATTGTTTACAGTTGTCGAGAGTACTCGTAAAGAGTACAAAAGGTTCAACTCTGCCGGCTTGCAGCTAGTGGTCCGACTCAAAGAACCAGCTGAAAATGCAGGACCCAACCCCTTTGAGACGGCTCTTAAAGCTGTTATAGACCATGCCCTAGTCGATACGAGAGACCATGACATGGTAGGATCTCGATTTTCAATGAGGAAAACGAGGTCGATAAGCCGATTGGTATCTCCTTTAGGCGTAAAGATCAGATCAGTGTAGATGTGATTTCAGGCGTCGTAAGTAAAGTATGCCAGTCGAACGCTCGCTTCAATGCCACCGACCGTTTGCGTTTGGTTCTGGACATTGTCCGTATGCCTAATGGGAACGGGAAATGTGGCAACGGTATACCTATGAAGGGGCGTACGACTGGTGTACTTGCCCATTTGAAGAGAAGTGTAGTCTTCGTACAGGCAGTCGTGAACTGTTTAGCATTCGCCATAATCATCGCTATTGCTAGAGTAAGCGATCGTAAAATTTATAAATCATATATAGATAACAACATGACAAGCAAAAAACTCAAAGCAGAAGTGGACGATCTGATCAGAAACTCAGGTGTCGATCTCTCGCGAGGTGGAGGTATCCCTGAGCTGGAGAAGATTCAGGCTTATTTAAAGGATAGTTACAGACTTGTGGTATATAGCGGATTTAATTTAGACTCTGTACTGTACGACGGCGGTAATGTGGGGAAAGAAATACTTTATCTACTCTATGACCGAGACACCCTCCATTACCATACCATAACAAACTTGACCTCTGCAATGGCTAAACGATTCGTTTGTCCAGGTTGTCTTAAAGGCTTCGCTAAAGGTGCGCAACACTCCTGTCATTACGTCTGCTTTTGTTGCCGAACGGTGCCTCCTTGCGATCCTAGCAAGAAGGCGGTGAAGTGTGCCGATTGTCGTAGAGAATTTCGCGGACCGGGATGTTTCGAGAATCATAAGCGTACCAAGGTTCAAGGGCGCACTGTATGCATGGCTATGCAGAACTGTCTAAACTGTGGCAAGTTTACGACATTTCAGCGGAAACATGAATGTTTCAAAATTTATTGTACCGTATGTAAAAGTAATCAAGCAGAGACAGGACATGAATGTTACATGGCACCGTTGAAAGAGACTAAACGTTCAAACAAGGTATTGTATGTGATATTCGATATAGAAACAACACGGAATACCCGTATCAAAGACAGTACCTTTCTTCACGTCCCCAATCTGATTTGTGCACAGCAGTTTTGTTCTCTTTGCGAGACGTCGCAAGACGAAGAGTGCGCCAGATGCGGGCAACGCAGTCATTCTTTCTGGGAAGATCCCGTCCGTGGATTCATGGACTATCTGAGAATGGATAGAGCGTTCGATAGGATCATTGTTATTGCTCACAATGCTCGAGCGTTCGATCTCCAATTCATTCTCGACTACGCTATTAGGCAACAGTGGACTCCCGACTTGATTATGTCTGGATGCAAGTTCACACATTTTAGGTAAATGTAACAAGAACGAAGAGAGGAGGTAGGGCGACAAAATAACACAAGCACCGTTAGAAGTTCCAATCTCCGCACATCCAGTGTAATTCACAATGGAGTAGAATCCGAAACTGATGTATCGGTCCTTTCTGTTGTTGAGGAAATAGGTTCTGCGGGCTAGCACTGTAGGAGCAACTCTTGGGAGTGTTGCCGACACAGCTTCCTTCACAACCTTGTCGATCATCATCATCTTCTGTTTCTTTACAGATCCTGATGACGAAACCTGAAACACATAAAACAATACCCGTAAGAAATCTAATTTTTATACAGGGCCTGATGATGAAACCTGAAAACAAAACAATCAAATAAACAAACAATCAATACAATACAAGCATATGAGTAATGAATATACATACCTTTTTACATTTGCTGGTTTTGCTCTTGCTAGTAGTAGTAGTCTCTGATGATGAAGACATAACGATAGAACTAGGAGGACCTCTCGTTCCAGACACTGCAACGAAACTGAGCTAGTCCGATGAAATCGAGCTGCTTTATATCTTTTCGTTCTGAAATCAGAAAGTAAAAGTTTTAACTTGAGCGCAACCTACTTTTCTAAGCTAACAATAAATCCATGTAGATAAATACTTACAATGCACATGTCCTGGAAAACATCTCTGACCTCCAACTTTCCTCGTTCCACAGAGAGTTCCAAGGAATTTGTGGAAGATGCGGACGACCTCTATGTCTGGAGACGTAGTAAACATGTTTACATACTCCTGCATCGTCCATCCATTATTCATGAAGTATGTGAACAAACAGGCATAATGTCCACATACTGCCGTTGTCGGTCCCTGGAGTCTTTGAGTGTTGTACAGCCATTGTATAGAGTTTTGTTTTATAAATTTTGTTATCCCTGGAATGATGGGTGGTAAGCCAAAAGAATCAAAGTAATAGGCAAAATTTTGATTTTTGAAAAGCACGGCAACCCAATGAGAACCAGGCGAAGAATGAGGATCAAAGTTAATGACATAAATCTAAGGTTTATGCGTTACAACAGATGGTAACATATCGCTAGGGTAAACCCCACCGAATGTTTCTACGTGACGTAAAGCATAGTTTATTTGGTTACTATTCATTATTCTAAAAATCTGTAATCACTCTTCTATCTTTAGTGATCTCGATAGAGTTGTCGTATCGGAGTAGAGGATACAAGTGATGGCTTGTTCTAAAGCCTTATCGAACTTTGCTTCTATTCTAATGTTTCCACTACAGGGCAAACTTCTATGACCATGCGATGCCGAAACATCAGGCGTAAGATCATACATCAGTGTGAAATACCCATTTATATACATGTCGTGAGTGATTAGCATCCCGCTATTGCTATGATGGATCCCCGAACCTTTAAAAAGTGTATCGTAAGCTAGAGTAGTAGTCTTCTCATGATCTGTGGAAATGTGTAATCCTTCTGATGGAATCTGTTGTCCATTAACGTACAAAGCAAAAGAACTCAAAGCAAAATGTCGAAACTCGTAGGGATTGGACTCCACTGTGCCGGAGAAAGAAGAATTTTTCACCATGGAGAAGAGAACTCGTTTAGGTAGAGTACCAATGTATGCATTATCTATAGAAATGGAGCTTGCTCCTGAACTAAACGTAAATGTTTTCAAATCCACTCTTGTGATAGGATAGTGAGCATTATGACCTTTCTCTAGAGTTTTGATGTGTGCTAGTAGAATGCTGGGCGAAGCTTTAATTTTCCTCACGTACAGACCTGCATCGAGAAACTTAAAGAAGACTTTTGAATTGTCGTTTTCACCCAAGAGATAAAACTCTCTCTTTGCTTTCGTAAGTCTTATATGCATGTTTACTCCAGGCAGTAAAAGTTTAGACAGATTGAAAATATCACCGTGTAGTTTACCTATCATGACTAATACTTTAGAATTCTTAGACTTGTTGTACCTTTCGGTCCAACCGTCGTTTTTAACATTAGGTCCCAACGTTCCGTTTAATGGCACCAATTCTTTAGGTTCTGTCAAACCTTCGATAGCTTTATCGGCATACCAGAAACCGTTTGTCAGATGAGTTTTAGAAGCATCCTCACCGTATGCAAACAATGTTTCAAGGTAAGACCTGTAATTGTACAAGTCCTCCGAAGGGGTGATTGATGTCCCGTTCAAGGAAACGCTGAGATGACTGAAAAGTGAATGAAGCAAGTTGTTTACTCCTGTAACCTTATCGCCTTCACCTATATCTGCCCCGTCGCTTTTAACGAATTTTCCATCCACCATGAGTTGTACATTTAAATCTGTATAATGTTCGCTGTCTGCAGCAACCACGAATTCGAGAACGCTCTGTTCCACCGGAGTAATGGCTTTGCATAATGTAGTAACATTTCCCACCACCGATGTTTGAATAGGGCTCCTCTCGAAAAGGTCGAACTCTGACTTTGTCACGGCAAACATCTTTACACGACTGACTACTTTCTCCTCTTTACATCGCTAAATATATCTCGCATCTTAGGAGACGCCCTTTTTCTCTTTCTACCCCTAGCCTTCATTTTATTCACGAGTTTCTGAGTTGATTCGTTTACTCTATTAGCAATAATATCTTTTACCTTATCACCTTCCTTTCTACTAGCTATATCGGTTAAAATATTTGCTCCTGCCGAAAGAGTTTCACGACCTACCGCTTTAGCACCCGAAAAGAGAATTGGTTTTATCATTCTAAATAATCCTCCCAAGAAACTACCTATGCCACTACCGTGTTGAACATAGGGGCTGCCGCTGTAGAATGGACCAACATTGCCTAGACGCCCTCCCGACTGATTCACGTAGTATGCTGTAAGGTGGTCCATCGCAAACTAATTCATAACACCATCTGCCTTCTCTTTTTAAAATGTAAAACGAGCATCGTAGGTTTAGTGCTATCCGTTATGTTAGCTAGTTCTCCTAGTTTTGTTGTCATTTCTATACCTATCACCTGAAATTCGGAAGATTCGACAGGAACATAATAAACTTCAGGAAAGACATGAGTTGCTGTATTTAAAGGAAACTGAATAATTCTAAGACATTTAACGTACGCATCTCCTACAAGTTGCGGTTTTATTATATTACAGTATATAAAAACAAGTTCTTTCCTATTTAGATTTGTTTTCACAGATTTCGATTCCGATGTTTCATTTGGTGTCGAAGCTTTCGTTTCCGATACATTCCCTTGAGAGTAACTAATTTCGCACAAGCCCACATCCCAATGATTCCTCTCCAGCTTTATGCTCTGTGCCAACTGCACCTGGAAACTAGCAAGGGTGTTACTAGGAAATGATTTGTACGATGCATCGCTCAGGAGAGTAACGTAAAATTCTTCTTCTCCCATTACGCTAAATCCTTAGCTTTAACCCAGGAATCAAACTCAGGACCGTAACCTCTCCAGCGAACGAGATGTTCGGTACTACCCCTTACTTTACGACTGCGTAGAATTTTATCTATCTTGTAAACAGTGTCTTTCCCAATAGTTACTGGTGTGAGCTCATAACTGTAAAACTGTCCGAAAATAGGACTGCCCTTGAGATCTTCTAGTTCGTATACAGGTTGAGGAGAATGTTTAATGACCTTGACGATTCTGAATATTTCTGTAGAATAGTTTTGCTCGAAACCTTTAGCGAATTTCATTTTCTCTCTACCTATTCTTACCGTTTGCCCTACCGAAAACTTGACAGGTCTCGGTTTCACACGAATCTGTTTCTTTGCCATACGTCGCCATATTTTCAAAACATCTTTATCGCTAACCATATTAGGGGCCATTCCTGTTGTATTGTGTACGCTATCGTTATAACCCTTCACAAACTTATCCAACACGTCGAGATACTTGTTACTGTTCTTGAAAGTAAAATATTTGTACATTTTAGTTTTTAGGGTCCTATTAAACCTTTCCACGACGGAACATTTAACATCGGGATTCCTACACACTTGAAACTCGATTTCCTCCTTCTTTAACAAGTCTTGAAAAGATTTGTTTAGAAATTCTTTACCCCTATCGGTTCTTACAGCGACAGGATTCCTAGCGGACTTCTCCAACACCTGTTTAAATCCCTCTGTCACATCCTTACCTCTTTTAGATTTTAAAGGTACAACCCATACGTATTTGGAAAACACATCGATAACAACAAGTAAATATCTTGCGTTGTCATTATGTTGTGCAATGCTTTGTACATCGGCTAGATCAAGTTCAAACACGTCGTAAAGGTTATTTACAGAATACGGATTCCTAGGAAACTTTCTCCTGATTGGTTTATGTAAGGAGTAAACATCCTGCTCAACTAACCATTGCTCGATATTTTTATCTGTAATGCTAGAAGCTTGTGAAAGTTTAGCAAGAGTGGAAAAACCCGTAGATGCCTCAGGGTCGTAATACAACTTGTGTAATGTTTCATTCATCATCTCCGTTGTTTATAGGTACTCCACCTAAGCTCTCTCGTTGGAAACAATTTTGCAATGACTTGTTTGTATTTAACTGTTTTAGCGGTTTTAATATCGCTCTTATGTCCTTCGGTCCTAGTTAAAATGTCTTTTAGACAGTTCTGCATAGCCATGCATACAGTGCGCCCTTGAACCTTGGTACGCTTATGATTCTCGAAACATCCCGGTCCGCGAAATTCTCTACGACAATCGGCACACTTCACCGCCTTCTTGCTAGGATCGCAAGGAGGCACCGTTCGGCAACAAAAGCAGACGTAATGACAGGAGTGTTGCGCACCTTTAGCGAAGCCTTTAAGACAACCTGGACAAACGAATCGTTTAGCCATTGCAGAGGTCAAGTTTGTTATGGTATGGTAATGGAGGGTGTCTCGGTCATAGAGTAGATAAAGTATTTCTTTCCCCACATTACCGCCGTCGTACAGTACAGAGTCTAAATTAAATCCGCTATATACCACAAGTCTGTAACTATCCTTTAAATAAGCCTGAATCTTCTCCAGCTCAGGGATACCTCCACCTCGCGAGAGATCGACACCTGAGTTTCTGATCAGATCGTCCACTTCTGCTTTGAGTTTTTTGCTTGTCATGTTGTTATCTATATATGATTTATAAATTTTACGATCGCTTACTCTATATAACTGTTTGTAGGTTTGGATATATTGGCCTAGAGTTGGGCGACCAATTTATAACTGTTCGTTGGGTGATGAAATGATTAACGTCAAAATGGGTGCCAATTTATAACTGTTCGTAATGTTGGGTGCTAATTTATGACTGTTGGGTGCCAATGTATAATTGTCAGTAGGGGTCGTTGAATATATTATGTCCGGCTATTTCTAACTCAGTTGGTAGAGCGAGATCTCTTTCAGGGTCGTGCTCGACGAAAACTAAAATAGGATATAAGATGAAGGGATTATAGGTCGTAAAAATGAAGTCTATTGATAATGAACTTGAATAATATTTGTAAGTTTATTTTGTCCGAAAATCTTTCACTTAATTTGTTAATTTCTTAAAATGTCTGGAGGAAGAATACAGTAATGTCTTTATCTATTTGCTTCGTCGTCGCCAAAATCACTTTAGGTTATATTATTATACTTATAACATCTGCACGTTTTATTGCAGGAATTTTAGGTTATATATCTTATGGCGGTATTTATTCGTTTAACTTTTCAATACGAAAAATAATATCTATAATCTTGTCTTATTCCAATATATATATCTTTATCCTCGACCGTATTATTTAAAAGTCGGTATAAAATTAATATTCGTACTTGTTACTGTTTCACTGTATATTTCTAACTCCGGTTTAGTCTATAAAAATTACGTCCGTCGCTGTTGAATAGATGTCTTCAAGTCTCTGTTGGTCGCTCCTGTTCGTGTTAATATGTTTCGGTGTTAAAATATTCTAGCCATTCCATTGGTTCAGTCAGTAGGCTTTGTCTCTTGTGATTGGAAATTAGCTAAGTCGTCTGCTAGTGTTTGAAATATTTGTCGTTAAAGTGGGTTGAGGTTTGGGGAGAAACGTATCCATCAACTTGACTTTAATAGCTGGCGACAGTGGACTTCTCCAGACAAAAAGCCACGCCTTCACTTCATTGTATTCCCTTATTTAGTTAATAATTCATAAAGTAATTGTCACTATTGTCTGCAATAAGTGTAGTTGTATAACTTTCTTGATTATGCGTTGAATGATGTAATTTTCTATGTTGTCGTGTTAATAATTAATCGTTTGATTAATTATTTGTAATTGCTGGTAATGTCTTTTGATTCAGATGGTCATGTTGTATATTAAATTGTTCGTGTAAATGTCCTCTGTCTTGTCATGTAATTCGTTTTATGGTCATTGTAATAGTCTAGGCGTAATGGTAGTTTTTAGTAGTCGATAATGTTGCGGGAAGTTCAAATATTGTCCGTGAAATGTATTTTCTTATATTTGATTCCTCTTTTTATATAAGTCCATATGAACTGATCGGTTACAAATGTCCGAACGCTATAATTATTAAAATTATGAAGTAATTGGTATTTGGAAAATAGTTTTATAAATAATTTTAAAAATTTTTCGTTAGTCTCGCATCCAAAATCTCTCGGTCAGTTCGTATATCAATTAGTTATTTTGATTTTGTAATGATGAATATTTTGTAATTTATTATCTGTTATCTTTTATCTGTGTTCTTCCTCGTCGACTGAATAAAAATATAGTTTTCACATTAAAATTCTTAAAATATAAACATTGTTAAATCATACACTTGTTACATTGAATCAGCTGATAATCTTCCTTTCTTTACTTCATTGTACTCACTTGTAGTACGCTTCTCTTTCCTTTTCACCTAATAAAATGAAATCTTTGTTACATTGAATTACTTGATAATAGTCATCTTGACTGGTTGTAACTCATTTCTGGTACATCACTGTTCTTCACCTAATGAAACAATTTTACTAATTACACTTAATTACTTACCGTTAAATACATAAAATTTTATTTAACACACAATGGGATTTGATTACTTATACACTTTACACTTTATGTTTAATTACACAATCTAAAAATGTATTATTTTCTTTCTTCTGTTCTTCAGGTATCCTTTTTATTCAAATAAATTTATTTTGCTTATTTCGTAATATCATGTTCAAGTTTACTACAAATTTATGCATTCTTACTCCTACACAATCAATAATATCATTCTTAAATGTCAATCTGCTTTTTCTAGCATGATTATTATAAGTGCATGCCTTACCTTCATTTTATTATTTTCTTTCTCATTAGTGATCTTTTTCACTCTTTTGACAGTGGATTCCTTCCTTGTCATACTTTTCTCATTTTTCATCGTCGACTCATTTCTTACCTTTAATTATTCATAATCTTTGCACACTCATAAATTCACTTTTCATAACTCATTATTTATCTCTTTGATTTTCATTTTATACCTTATATTTGATTGGTGTGAGGTTGTAGGGAGGATACTAAATTGAATATGCATGATAGTGAAATACTTATTCATTTATAAATCTTAATTCTTTAACCAAAGTGTAATGTGTAATTATAAAACTTAATTCAATATTTTCAATAAGTGTAACTAAAATTTTCTTATATATTTAAATCAAATACTAGTATGATTATCCTAAGTCAAATCGATGTTTCATTTCCTTCAGTATAATTCAGGGGGGAATCTGCACTTCACTTCTTAATATATACAATTTTAGTCGGAAAAAGGCTAGCTAAACACTTCTTCGTCTCCAAGGAAACACTGCAAAAATCACTTCATTATATGAGGTAATTCTTGTATCTGTATTGTCTTTCAGTGTTTACTTATAAAATGAGTGCGTCATCATATTACCTTAAATTAATACATTCGTTGCGCTGACGTAAAAATGAAACATAGATTGAGAAGGTTCACGCTAAAGTATTTTACATTCCATTCTCGTAGTCCTTTTTCGATTCCAGTTCGTTGAATAAAAGCAAAATTTACCTCGTAGATGTTTTGATTCTTAGTAAATTAGTGACATGATATAATATGGTTTCAATAAATATTTACGGAACTTTTCACAATTTTATGGGGTTTCTTGGCCTCTTGTTTTATTCGTATATCAGCGCATAGTGAATTGGATTGGATTGGATTTTCTAGTAAATGTTCTTCGCTGGTAGATTTTATTATCATTTATAGTTTTGTGGTATAAAATATTTATTGAATCATTTCCTGCTGACTTGGAACTTTCTCTTTCTAAAATAAATCTCAAATATTTACAGTACGTGTTGGAATTTTTGTATGGGCTGTCAATTCTACAAGTTAGTTTTAAATTAGTATATACACTGTAGAAATGTGAAAGTTGGGTAGTTATTTACAAGCGGATGCACTTCCTTTAGAAATAAATTTAAGAGGGTCACTCTGTGGGGGTTTGGCTTACTTCTTCATAAGAAATGGTGCCTTATTGGGGTGACTGGAATAACAGTGTTACGTAAGGTCGAAAAAAAAGGGGGAATGACCTATATGTTGTTTGGGTAAAATTCTTAAGAAATGTTTGTGGTAAACAAGAATATGTTTTGTCAAGAATCGGGGTTATTTGCTTCTTTCGTTAAGTTACTTTAGTCTTCAACAGTAGGTGTCGGTGACTGATTGCCATTGTTATTGTCACGATTATTCATAGTGCTATTCATTGTCTGATTGTTATTTATTGGGTCATGTTGGTAATCGTTATTTTGTCCATTGATATTAGCATATCGGTTTAGTCCACGACGTGAGTTATTTCTACCTCTAAAACTTGGTCTAAAAAATCCTTGGTTGTACTGAGTCCTATTGAACCAGCGTGGTGTTCCATTGTATGGTCGTCTGCCATAGTTATTTCTGTTATTCTGATTCGAGCCTGGGGAGTTATCATGTGGGTAGTCATTATGATTATTGTTATAATTATTGTTGTAGTTTTGGTATCGAAAATTGTTGTTTCTGAAACCATTGTTGTAGTTTGAGTAGTTTCTGCCATTGTTGAAATAATAAGGGCGATATCTGAAATTTCTACTTCTCCAATAAGAAGTCCTATTTCCTCTCTGATATGGCGTATTTCTCCAGAACTGTCCTGGGCTATTCGAGCTATTTTCTTGGGTTACATTAGTCTCGTTTTCATTTACTTGTTGGTGTTCCTCACACAACTGGGCAGATCCTGTCCGCGTCTCGCATCCAAAAGCGTTTTGGTTGGGTTTGGTTTGAACATAATTAATGTTTCTTTTTAGGCCTTGATTAATGTTGGTAACTTGGGATTTATTTATCTTTTGTGGTGGAAACGGGGATTCCTGTAGGGATTTCAACAATGCTATCATGTCAGGGATTGTCTTGGGGCTTGCAACAATTAAACTGTTCTTTATTGAAAACGGATAGTGTAAGCAGAGGGCTTTGATGAAGACTTCATCTTCGATACTAGGGGTTAACAGCTGTTTTGAATCACATAAAGAAATAAAATGTTCCATATAGGTTTGGCCGCTATTACGATCAAAACTTCCATGAAAAATCTGACCTTTTAATCTCTCTTGATCTGATATTGACCAGAATTCTCGAAGAAAGGACTCTTCGAATGTCTGCATATTCAATTCCAGCGTATCATTAACAACATTGAACCATCGAGCTGCACTACCTTTTAATGACCTGGATACCATGATCATTTTTAACTGTTCGGGTACATTTCTTAAGTTGAAAAATGTCTTTAATTCGCGCAAATATCTGACAGGGTTAGTCTTCTGTTTGTCCTCAAACGTGGGAAGAGGCAAGTCGCTTTGACTAAGGGTAAATCCAATCTGATTACTGGGGTTGAAATTTTGATGATTATTATTATTATTTGGATTTGAATTACCTGCAGTGTGATGGTTCAATCCGTTATTGGATCTTGGTAAGCTTGCGGGTAGAGGGGGAATGATAGGTGTATCAGTAGGCGTGTCTAGGAGAGCAGATGAAGTTGACGCAATTTCGCCCCGGTCAGAGACCAAGACTGTACTCTCTGTACGATCTTCCTGATCCCGTAACCTATGACGCAATCTGTCCAACTCCGAATTAAGGGATACCAATCTAGTGTTGTTACTCCTAACTTCTCTTTCTACTGCACTTACATGATTTCGAATTCCATCTACCTGGGTACGAACCTCTGTCTGTACAGTTTCTATTTGTCCAGTTAAGATATTTTCTGAAGATGCTATCTGTTGTGTTACTCGGGAATCGATTTGCATTAATTCCTCAGCAACCTGTTGTCTATGGTTTTGCATTAATTGAGTAAGATTACTAGTTTGAGCTGTTAGCTCTGAATTCAAGTTTTCATTAACTTCTGTCTGTAGTGAAGTTAATTGAGTATTAAGTACTGTTTGCATTGAATTTATTGTTGTTGTTAAGGTTGTATTTTGATTATTACATTCGGTCTGCATTGAATTCATTTTACTATTAAATTCCGTCTGCAATGAGTTAATTGTTGTGTTTAGATTAGTGTTTTGATTGTTAAATTCAGTCTGCAATGAATTCATTTGATTATTAAGTTCAGTTTTAAATTCAGTCTGCATTGAATTAATTGTTTCAGTTAGCGTAGTGTTTTGACTGTTAAATTCAGTCTGTAATGCATTAATGGTTGTAGTTAGATTAGTGTTTTGACTGTTTAATTCAGTTTGCATTAAATTAATGGTTTCAGTTAGCGTAGTGTTTTGACTGTTACTTTCAGTCTGCAATGAGTTAATGGTTTCAGTTAGTTCAGTATTTTGACTGGCCAGAGAAGTTATAGCATTCATAATTTGTTGTAATGCATTGACATTTACCGTGGCTATTTCAGGGTTAGAAGACATAGTATCTGTTGGAGCAGCTGACTGGGATATTACACCTGCTGTTAAATTCTCACTTACATTGACATTTCTATTGTCTAATTCACTGCTTTGCAAACTAGAAAGATCATTTGACACTGGGTGTAGGGGTTCATGCTGTGGTTCTGGGTCACTTGAACATGTTACTACTTGTACAGTTTTCACAGACATCTTAATTTTGTTATTGCGTAAACGCATAGAAAAATGTGAAATTGAAAAATAATTACTGAAATATAAGTCTAAAAGTCATTCCTTCTTGAAAGGATATAATTTAAAGTTATTTTAAGCCTTTACAAATAAAAAAAAAAACTAAAGAGAAAAAATATGATTGTTCTGTGAACTCTGTAAGTATAAGCAAAAAATTTTAACGATACCCTAGTCCTTCTGTTGTTGCAGCTGTCTGTCGGTCAATAGCCTAGGAATGGCCATCAGCTGACTGGAGGTCACAAGCTGAAGAGGGGTGTTGATCTCTTGTAGAATTGGGGGGGCGGGGGTGTAGATTTTCAGTTGAGTGGAGGGTTTATGGTGAATGTTGATGGTGAATGTTGATGTTGTTGGTAATCCACATGGAGTCTATACACTATTGCTGTTTATTTCGAAGAATTAATTTGTTAATAAATTTCGTCTATCCCCGTGTCGTTTCAAAAAAATTTTCGACTTTTGTTGGCCTAATTCCTATATCCTATTTCGTTTCGAAAATTCTGCCCTGAGATGGGAGCCAATTTATAACTGTTTGTAGGTTTGGATATATTGGCCTAGAGTTGGGCGACCAATTTATAACTGTTCGTTGGGTGATGAAATGATTAACGTCAAAATGGGTGCCAATTTATAACTGTTCGTAATGTTGGGTGCTAATTTATGACTGTTGGGTGCCAATGTATAATTGTCAGTAGGGGTCGTTGAATATATTATGTCCGGCTATTTCTAACTCAGTTGGTAGAGCGAGATCTCTTTCAGGGTCGTGCTCGACGAAAACTAAAATAGGATATAAGATGAAGGGATTATAGGTCGTAAAAATGAAGTCTATTGATAATGAACTTGAATAATATTTGTAAGTTTATTTTGTCCGAAAATCTTTCACTTAATTTGTTAATTTCTTAAAATGTCTGGAGGAAGAATACAGTAATGTCTTTATCTATTTGCTTCGTCGTCGCCAAAATCACTTTAGGTTATATTATTATACTTATAACATCTGCACGTTTTATTGCAGGAATTTTAGGTTATATATCTTATGGCGGTATTTATTCGTTTAACTTTTCAATACGAAAAATAATATCTATAATCTTGTCTTATTCCAATATATATATCTTTATCCTCGACCGTATTATTTAAAAGTCGGTATAAAATTAATATTCGTACTTGTTACTGTTTCACTGTATATTTCTAACTCCGGTTTAGTCTATAAAAATTACGTCCGTCGCTGTTGAATAGATGTCTTCAAGTCTCTGTTGGTCGCTCCTGTTCGTGTTAATATGTTTCGGTGTTAAAATATTCTAGCCATTCCATTGGTTCAGTCAGTAGGCTTTGTCTCTTGTGATTGGAAATTAGCTAAGTCGTCTGCTAGTGTTTGAAATATTTGTCGTTAAAGTGGGTTGAGGTTTGGGGAGAAACGTATCCATCAACTTGACTTTAATAGCTGGCGACAGTGGACTTCTCCAGACAAAAAGCCACGCCTTCACTTCATTGTATTCCCTTATTTAGTTAATAATTCATAAAGTAATTGTCACTATTGTCTGCAATAAGTGTAGTTGTATAACTTTCTTGATTATGCGTTGAATGATGTAATTTTCTATGTTGTCGTGTTAATAATTAATCGTTTGATTAATTATTTGTAATTGCTGGTAATGTCTTTTGATTCAGATGGTCATGTTGTATATTAAATTGTTCGTGTAAATGTCCTCTGTCTTGTCATGTAATTCGTTTTATGGTCATTGTAATAGTCTAGGCGTAATGGTAGTTTTTAGTAGTCGATAATGTTGCGGGAAGTTCAAATATTGTCCGTGAAATGTATTTTCTTATATTTGATTCCTCTTTTTATATAAGTCCATATGAACTGATCGGTTACATCTAGCAATAGCGATGATTATGGCGAATGCTAAACAGTTCACGACTGCCTGTACGAAGACTACACTTCTCTTCAAATGGGCAAGTACACCAGTCGTACGCCCCTTCATAGGTATACCGTTGCCACATTTCCCGTTCCCATTAGGCATACGGACAATGTCCAGAACCAAACGCAAACGGTCGGTGGCATTGAAGCGAGCGTTCGACTGGCATACTTTACTTACGACGCCTGAAATCACATCTACACTGATCTGATCTTTACGCCTAAAGGAGATACCAATCGGCTTATCGACCTCGTTTTCCTCATTGAAAATCGAGATCCCTACCATGTCATGGTCTCTCGTATCGACTAGGGCATGGTCTATAACAGCTTTAAGAGCCGTCTCAAAGGGGTTGGGTCCTGCATTTTCAGCTGGTTCTTTGAGTCGGACCACTAGCTGCAAGCCGGCAGAGTTGAACCTTTTGTACTCTTTACGAGTACTCTCGACAACTGTAAACAATGGGGAGGGTCGATTCTCCGAATTCGAAGAAGTACCCTCCCCCTCATTGTCAGACATCATATCCAACTTTTCCTCGCTTGCAGCTAGCTCATCATTAGATTCAACTGCGTCGTCCTCCGAGTCTGACAGCGTCACGGTCTCTATTCCATCATCTGAATCAGAACTAGAGACTGTATAAATCTCCGGCCTTGATTCAGATAGTGTAACACTATCCGTGTCGCTCTCAGAATCAGAGGAAATAATATAGATAGGGGCTGACATTATTATTATTATTATTATTATTATTATTATTATTATTATTATTGATACACTCAAATATGACTGAATCTGTAATGGAAAAAAAATACAACACATGAATGTAACAGTATAATTAACATATAAATGTATGGTATTTAAAAGCACACTAACACTCACCTTATATGTAGAAAGCGTTGTAGTACACTGAGAAGTGAAAAGTAAGATGTGTCTATTTATACTAGCTGTCGAAATGTTATTTTTAGAAAGTATGAAGCTTTGGAATTTTCCTGTGTTGTAACGTATTTGCTATGTTTGTTTTATCTGTCTACTTACTTAAAGATATCTCAAGATAGCTGTTACTACGTCATCGAAAAGTTATTTAGAAAGCATAACCATGTCATAGTGTTGCTCGGAGAGTTTTGTATAAAAGACATGTATTTACAAGATCTTATCTTAACTTAGGAATGTACGGAAACATGTATCTATACACGTCATCGAAAAGTTATTTAGAAAACATGACTACATCCTAGTGTTGCTCGGAGAGTTTTGTATAAAAGACATGTATTTACAAGATCTTATCTTAACTTAGGAATGTACGAAAACATGTATCTATACACGTCATCGAAAAGTTATTTAGAAAACATGACTACATCCTAGTGTTGCTCGGAGAGTTTTGTATAAAAGACATGTATTTACAAGATCTTATCTTAACTTAGGAATGTACGGAAACATGTATCTATACACGTCATCGAAAAGTTATTTAGAAAGCATGACTACATCCTAGTGTTGCTCGGAGAGTTTTGTATAAAGACATGTATTTACAGGGTTATGTCAAGTGTGTAAGCGGATCTACAGTTGTTCAGTCATCTTGTTCTTCTCCTACTTTAAAAACTTATAAGGTAAGACTACATCTACACTATTTTATGATATAATCTTTACAGCTTTGTGTGATACTTTTATTATTAATATAAATAAATAGTTAATCAGACTTCGTTCTCGTTTTTTACAGATGGTCTCTCTAGTTGCGAAATTTAACTCAGCATCGTCTTTACCAAGGTGTGTAGGAATGTCAGAGCTCGTAGAGAACGTGCCTTACAATATTGTTTATGCGGCCATAAAGGAAACAAGATATGGCCGTTGCGTGTTATTACATATTCGTAAGAGCGAAAGTATAGATCTGTTATCGGTATTCTTACCCAAAAAGTATACCGATGTGTTTAGCGAAACAGAGATCTGCGGAATAAACAGTGGTGAAATCAGGGTTGATCTGATTTATAAAGGAACTTTCCTCATTCTAAGGCATATAACCTATCCTTGGTTAATGCCTAGGTACTAATGCAAAGCGAAGTGTTTAACTATATAAACAACAAACAAAGTGTTCCTGCAAGTTGTGAAATTCTGTCTTTATTAGACATGGTTAGCGATGAAATAAATCATCCAGCTCTATTACTGTGAAGCCATTTGTTTATACACTTTATTTCATAGGAGCGTGACAACCTTATGTTACGGGATAAGGTTGTGACGTTCTGAAATGAAACTATAACCTCAACCAATTCCTATTCCTTACAAAGTCATTTCACTTAGTCGATAGTAATAGTAACAGTGTTCATCTGGAAGAAGAAAGGATGCTGAAAGGAAGAAGAATTGCTTATGTAAGTATAAACCTATTTTATCTTTTCATAACTATCATGTGCCCTTGCGCAATATTGTACGTATGTCACTATTACACTATCTAGCTATAATAGCGTCACGTTGGTGCATGTCGTGACATGTTTCAATTCTAACCCCATGACGTCATAGAGCAAAGGACCTGAGTATGCGTGGGGGAATTTTTGTCAAAAGGGCACAACTAGGGCGTCGGGGGTGGCGTCGGAATACCATAGGACGAAAGGGCACATCGCACGCTTTCATATGACACCCATGACGTATTTTTGCCAAAAGGGCACAACTAGGGCGTCGGGGGCGGCGTCGGAACACCTCAGGACGAAAGGGCACAGCGAGGGCTTTCATATGATACCTATGACGTCATTTTGCCAAAAAGGCACAACTAGGGCGTCGGGGCGGCGTCGGAACACCTTAGGACGAAAGGGCACAACGCGGGCTTTCATATGATACCCATGACGTCATGGCGTCGCGACGCTGGGGGCGGCGTCGGTTGGCGGCCATTTTACTTTATACGCACACACTTACTACTAACTTCTACTGCAGCTAGAAGAAAAGCAACCATTCTATGACGGTATCACCGACATGTTTTCAGCCTTAAAGGACTATCGAAGGATTGATTTGGTATACAAGACATAGGTGAGTTCGGTTATTAACATAAGCATGTGGCATTTTCTCTCTTCACCTAATTTTCCGGCCACGAGCCGCCACTGTGGGAAACGCCCACTAAAAACCACCAGGGCAACCCAGATGGCGCACCGGATAATTTGGTTACGGAAAATAAAGAAAAGAGACTATTGGAGGCGAGATTAATTTAACCAGAGAGATGAAAATCCAAAAACAGGTCGCACCTTCGGATGATTCTATCCCACCCAACCCACCCTAAATGGTGCACTTTCTTTTATACCACGATCTAGCGAATTCTTCTGTCCTCGTATTATGAAGAAACTCGTGATTGGACGTTGGAGGTGTGACGTCATACCGCTAGACGAGCGGTGACAGGCTAACAAACCTCCCGGGAGATATACTATGGCACATTTTCGAAACCTACAAACAGTGTATCATACATTATTCGAAAATGCAAGGGCGCTTCGCTACGACTGCCGCCTCCCCCTCGCGCATTTAACTTTGTGGTTAGTGTTATGCATTATTTAGACTGTAGGCAGAAGTGGGTACAAGGCACTTGCGACAATATACAAGGACAGTTGGTCACCCTGCTTCACTCAGAAGCAAAATACATCACACAGTCGCAATTGTGAAAATATCGAGTGGGCGGAGCTTAAGGGGCGACCTGTTTTTGGATTTAGCCCCAGAGAGAACCAAAACAAAACTAAACGTACAATATCATAACAAAGAACAAAAGAGAAACACAATGATGGAAGGACCGCGGACATGTAAGTACCAAAACAAATACAATTAAGAAAAGTAATAAAAACACAAACTACGAATAGGGTGCCATGATATGTCTGCACAAGTTTCTCTCACCTTAACATTTCAGCCAGTCTCTTTTCTGCCGAAATATACACACAAAAATTTGACTGTTTTGTTAGTGTATATTTGAACGTTGTGGGTGTCATTCTGAAACACACAAAAAACTTTATTGGTTGACTTAAGAGATCTTGAAAGAGCATTTGACAGTCTCCTTTGTTATCTCTTGCAGCTAGGATGGCCATTTCTAAGATGTCAGAAAGGAGGACACACTTTTTCGGTAATCTACCATAGTATAAAACTTCGGGCATGGACGGCTGGACAGCAGATATTACATGGTATAACCCTGACTAATTTTACTTAATAACTGCATTTATATAAAACTAGCTTAAAAGGCCCGGCGTCGCCCGGGTTGTTATTTTGTAATTGGAAATTATAGGTCCTTATATAGGTATTTACAATTTGAACGACTTATCACACTCAAACTATTCCCTCAGAAAACACTAGATAAAGTTTTTTATGGCTCACAGAGGAAGTTGAATGTTGCATTCCGTTCCTTCTACACACCATGCCTGGGAGGGGTTGAAATAAGAAGAAATATAAATTACGATGACATAAGATTGTATTGTCTTTATGTAAATTTTTATATCTCACTCTCATGTTACCATACAACCGTTTGGGAGCTGAAATAAAAAAAAAATATTTAATATAACTCTCATACTTTCCTCCCCCAAAACCTGGGACATAATATACTGCGGGCACACACGCGAAAGCATCTCCGGTGTGACTAGTGCTATTGCATCGTAGATTCGGCCACGCAAATCTGCATTATCGGTCACAGGCGTGCGATACACATTGTCTTTCACAAAACCCCAGAGAAAGAAATCCAGTGGGGTCATGTCAGTTGACCTTCGTGGCCATGGTGTAGGTCCTTCTCTCCCATAGACAGTGGATTTTGGCATTTGCAGTTGTCTTACGGCCTCACGAATGGATTTCCTCGGGCTTCTTACAAAAGCAGCCCGTACCCTTTCAATGTCATTGTCGTTTATGCGCAATTTCTTTGCCTTTCCCTGCTGTGACTCAACATTACCTATCCCCAGAAATTGCTTGTGCCAATGAAGGATGTGTTTCGGGCGGGAGGATTTCGGCCTTTGTCTGTTTGGAAACGACGTTGTAGCCTACACACAACTTGCATTCCCAGTTCTCAGAATAAGACTGACTACACACGCTGCGCAGAACAAGCTTTTTCTCGTTTCTCCTCGTGCAACAACAATGTGCATGCTCATGCGCATTACGGGATACTAGAAAACAAAACTTTTTGAGTTTGTCTTTCTAACTGTGAAAATACTGAGGTAGTAACTGTAATAGTTTCTGACATATAATCGTGCTTTTTTTGTGACTGTACGCAACGGTACGCAGTACCGGCACCTTTTTTCCTTAAAAAAAAAAGGATATTACCCGGAATATTCCTTTCACAATTCCTATAAAATTATGGCCTATTACTTAAAATCAAGCTTCTTTGTTGGTTTTGTTAGATTTCTACACACATAATAGCCTACATACAAGCACATAATAGTTTCTGTAAATTGCCGTGGTTACTGGACTGCAAGAGAGTTGGGGTTGGTTTTTCCAGCCCTCAGCAAACTGCTCCTGTGGCCAAGGCCATTCTAATAGTACAAGTATTGCACCAAGTGCAGTTAATGCTAATGTAGTAACAAACAGGTAGTAAATAGCTAACCACCATAGTTAATCAGGGGTTAGTGCGTGTTTAAATTTAGCTGCATTCGTTGCTTACATATAATTTGAAAAGAAACCCCTTCATTTGTGTTGCAGAGGCAAGTGAATTCACAGTTGATTAGTATAATTGTAGGATCAAGGTTTGCACGTGGTTCACAAGTAAAATATGTAATTATTTTGTACCGGTGCTCAATAAAAGTGTCCATGACGATGTTTTTGAAGTATCTCATAAACCTGCAAACAGTGAATAAAATTAATCTTTAGAGAACGTCGCAAGTACCGGTATAGTATATTGCGATACAAGTGCCGTAAGGCACGTTTACGGGTCGAGGAAACAGATTGAAAACCCGAGGCGCAGCCGAGGGTTTTTAAGTTTTCGAGACCCGTAAATGCCTTTACGGCCCGTGTGTTGCATGCTATTTTTTGCACGACGGTTAATTATATCAATTTAATTATATTAATTGTGATATTACCTGAAAATATTATGTAAATACATTCTTGAAAATAGATGTTTATTTCAGAAAGTGATTCGCATGTGTTTGTTGTTATGGGAACAGAATATTTGTCCTGGGGGCCGTGTCCATAAAGGCTTGTATTATGAAGTGTATCGTAATGAATTATGACGTGGCGCTTGGACCGTAATGGCTAATATCCCATCGGTGAGGTTATAGAGAGAAGTCTGCCATGCTGAAGTTGCTGCTGGAGGCTGTGGTTAAAGGCTTCTTTGCCTTAGAAGTCCAGGTCTGGAAGTTCTGGTAGGCTACATCATCTGCGTTGTGTAGAGTAGTACCACGAAGTCTCGGTACCCAAGTATCGGTACTGGGATAAAGCTAAGGTGCTTGCCTTAGTAGAGTTCGAGAAAAAGTGAATACGAGTCAAACAGGTTAGCCTACGTACCCCCTCTAGATTACATTAGAGTGCTTTCAGTTTCTCGATCGAAATAGCGTAGAAGCTTCTCGAGACTTCTATCTTGAAATACGGCGTAATTATAGCATATTCATATTACACAAGATCTGTAAAACTGAGAAAAACTATTTAGAAAATTGTTGTAAATTAATGTTTAAAGAATGTCTGAAAACTTTGCAAAACATAGAGTTTCGAGATATCGATACAGACATCGATTCGGTCATGAAATGTATGGTTAGTAGTGTTTTAAGAGTGCGTTCATCGCATTAGAATTTTAGAATTAGCCCGTTTCATCCCTGAAGGGCAAGGACCTCCTGACTGGCAAGGTGTCTGTTTCGGCAGTCCCGCTTAGCCACTGCGGGAAAGATCCGCATTCCTCTTATGTTGCTGTAACGACGCAAATAGCGACGTGCATAATCAACGATAGGAGACCATTCCTAAACAAAGGAAGGGTTGGGGGACCGCAACTAATCGATATTGAACATTTTTATGATTATCGATACTGCCCTGAATTTTATTTGAATTACAGAAAAGGAGAGGTGCGCATGCGTCGACGGTGAATCGACGAGGGAGACGTGCGGAACCTGAAAGACGGTTAGTAGTACGTGCCTGACCACGAGACAGAGAAGTCGAAAAGGCAGAAGGGAGAAGACGAGATTGGGATGGGTGACAGCGGTAGAGGCGTTCTGGCATAATGGTGTGTCAGACTTTCATCAAAAGGAAATTCTGGTTGTGAACTTCCTTGACACGGCTATATGGAGATAGTCATTAATCAGAAGAATACACCAAGTCGGCCAGTACGAGACACCGCTACAGCGAACATCAGCTGTGAGAGTGAGTCGTGACTGCTCGCTCTGAATAAGAGCAGATATGGACATCAGGAAGTAATGGAAGACAACTCAGGATCGGAGGATAAGTTGGACATCACTGGTTGAGTATAGTCGTCTAGACTTTTTTTTTCTTATTGTTTGGGGAGTGAGAAAATTGAGATATCCTTTTTTTTTAAGGATGGTTTCTAAGTCATGTATGGCGATTAGACACCGTATGGAATAATAGAATAGAATAGAATAGAAACCTAGAAGTGAGAATTCTAGAAGTAAAGTGATGAAATCCAGTAATCCAACTATTTTCTATTTCTGGTCTAAATTAATTATAAAAGAGCAGTCTAGAGCCTAACAACTGAATGCCAAAGATATATCTCTTCACTTTAAGTTTTTTGGGTAATTGTCCCACGAATGAATACATAGCTAGGGGCAATTGGTGATGCTCATATAAACTTTGTTATTTTTGAGACAGGACGCGAGGGGAGTAAGGAAGAAAGGTAATTAAGGGGCATGCTTAGTACTTCTTACGAGGGCCTCTCCCTCTTGGGTTTCTTTCAGGTGACGGGTGACTATCTATAAATAGATTTCATGCTGGCCTGTAATGTTAAGTTATGTTTTTTTATAGAGATTTATCTACAAGCGAAGGTGTATGGAACATGGTAGAGGGGGATAAGAAGTGGAAAGATTGAAGGGCAAAAGAAGGCCTACGAGTGGTAGTGCATTAGGTGTGTACCATTGGAAAATTTACATGTTAGGGTAGAAGTAGAAGTCACTAAAGGGGTTATAGAGAAGCTTACTAATCTGGGCGTGAATTAGTTTCAGTTAGAATTCTAGGGAATTTAGAGACAAAAGAAGATTGGGTGCCCATGCTAAAGAGTAGTAACGTAAGAAGTAGGAAAACTAGAATAACCACCGAGTGAATTAAATCAATGGTATAAGCTGAAGGGAACTCTACTTAAAGAAAGAAAGGGGTTAAAAGATAATAGCTGATGACTGGTCAGGTTAGAAAGAGGAGAGTGAGTTGAAAGATAACAACAAATGATTGGTTAGGTTAGAAAGAGGAGAATAGGAAATTGCGAGTAGTGTACTGATGATAAGTAGTTTATTAGCAAGTACTAGAGATTGTAAGGGTGAGGTGAGGGAACGCCGGAAGTATCCCGAATCAAACAGATAAAATCTGGTAGTAGGCAAGGCCTATACCAGTAACATATAAAGAAAAGAAATTTATGAGAGATTGTGAAAGCCATCGATGTTGGAGGCGAACAACGGCCCCACGTGCCTCTAGGAGAGAGTGTCAGGGACCTCTGACGTCGATTTACAAAATTGTATTTTTGTTTGCGGCCCATTAATATTTTCCCGGTTGCAGGAGAGGAGTCAGATTGTTTGTAACTCAAGATCTAGACGTCGCTCCTGTATCGGTGGTCTATCGCCACAGTCACTCTGTGGGTATAGGCCTAAACTTCTATTTCTTTCTTCATGAGACTGTCTTTTCTATTTATCTTTAAATACAATTCTTCATGGACTAAGCTGACAAATAGACTAATGTAGGAGACATAGGTGGGATTATTGAGTGTAATCTGTAGAGTAAGGACTGGATTATGAATTGAAAACCTTTATTTATTCAAGAAAAAAAACACCCAGTATAATATATATATTGAACTATCCTGAAGTTGCAAATGTAAATGACTACACAAGTCAGTAGTAAATTAGAAGAAGACGTTCTAGTAGATACCTGAAAAAAAAGAAAGAAAATTAAAGTAATTAATTAAGGATTTGTTATTGTTGAACAGAGAACGTACTTATATAGTTAAAATTGGGTATACTAACCTTGAATAATCAAATATTATCCTACCAATAAAAGTGTTGAATGGTTAATGTAGTGTAAATGTAATTTATTGTATATAAGATTGTTATTGTTGAAAAAAAAGAAAGAAAATAATATATTAAATAAATTATGGTTATTGTTATGCAAAGTAAATTAACGTGAAGTTCAGATTTTTGACCCTTATCCTTGTAATGGTTTGAGAGTAGCTGGTTTTTGTGCTAAGTTACATACTTTGGTAGTGAGTATTGAAAAAAAAGGAGAAAAAGAAGAAGCAGAAAAAAAAAAAACGAAAGGTAAATCCGAACCCAATTCCCGTCTCCACTGTTAATTTAAAAGCTAGTCGAGGGGCATGTAGGTACATAGCCTGTGTATCTATAATTTAATTTGTGTCTGGGCTGATACATAACAAAAAGAAAAGAGGAAGCGTATTGATGATGGCGCCCGTTAATATAAATTTTCATCAATATTATCAAGACTGGGTAAATTGTTAAAAGAGAGAGAAAGTAGACTGAGAGTAGGAAGTTTGCAATCACCCGGTGTCAAAGGTAGTTGTACTGAACGTTGGAATGTGGACTATGCAGGCAGTGTTGTGATGACACGACAGGTGTATGAGTGACCTTGTTTTGTAGGAGTTCAGTAAACTTATATACTACGATTGAGAATAATCACATATTAGTCGTCACAGATTTTGGCGAAGAATTTTGGCGAAGATTTAATCCAAGAAGTTAAGGAACTTTATAGCATAAAGTAAGAAAAGCCCGTCACAAATTTTGGCGCCCATACCGTGGGGCGAGTTGTGTTAAAATCACAGATTTTGATAGCCCATATCGTGGGGCTGAGTAGTGTTAAAACAAAACAGTATTGCTAATTGTTGCAACTTAATTTAGTTAAAATTGTTAAAAAAAAAAAAAAAGAAACCTTTATTCAGTTGAAGTTCCATATTATGATAGCCCATAGCGTGAGGCAGTGATAGTTTGATATCCTAACGTGAGGCGAGATAGGGTTAAAAGAATTTTGGGAGTTAGGTTAGTATAACTGAAATTTATTCTCAAAAACAAATAATAATAATAATAATAATAACATATTTTTGGGAAAAGAATAATGACTATTGACAAGTAAGGACTTCTATAGATGACTAAGACAGACGACTGAACTATTGTGTGTTCTAATCTTTTTTTTCCAGTGGTATTGTTAATATATAAATATGGCTACTTATGTTGATCCGTATGCACAAATAAGAGCAGCTGAGCTAACCCAAGCTATTAGGAAGTTGAGGAAGGCGGATTTAGAGGCAGAATGTGATAGAGTAAAGTTACCGACCACAGGTACAAGGGATGAGTTAAGACAACGCTTGTTAGATTATGCCCGTAAGAACCCTCAGTCATTTCAAGTGTTAATTACGGCTTTTGCTCTGAGTCAGGAAGTTTTGGAAGAAGATTTAGTTGAACATAATATAACGGTACCACAAGATTCATATGGAGATGTAGTGTATACATGGGTTAAGTTAATGCGTAGGAAGGCCATGGCGGTAGCTGATTCAGAAGAAGTTGTACCAGTAGTACCATCGTTTACAATTCAGTTAGAGCCACATAAACCAAATACTTTGGATCTGGTTCGTAAATGGAACATTAAATTCAAACCTGGGGATAGTATTTACTTATTTTTGGAGAGATTGGAAGATTTAAAACAAAGTTCTAAGTTACAGGGTGTAGAGTTATTGTCAGTATTACCCGAAATTTTACAAGATTCAGCTTTACTTTGGTACAGGAACAGATTAACAGATTGGCCTACATGGGAAGCTTTTTTGAAAGAATTTAGAGAATATTATTTGCCTATTGATGAGGAAGATTCGCTTTTGGATGAGATTAGACAGAGAACGCAAGGTCCCAAAGAATCGATTTTTGATTATGTTAATGCTATTCAAACGTTAATGAGGAGGCTGAGTACTCCAATGAGTCCTCAACAAATGATGAAGACTGTTATCAAAAATTTGCGTCCTGATGTAAAATTGTACCTTAGACCTGCAGAGATTCAAACTATAACAGATTTAATACGTGTAGGTAGACAGTATGAACAAATATTGTTAGATTCTGAGAGATATATTCCTCCTCCAACGCAGGTTAGAGCTACAATTAAAGAAACGGCTTATAAACCTCAGAGACAAGTTGTTATACCTTCAGTTCATACAGCGCTAGGAATTCAGGGAAAACAGGAACTTCCATCGTCCGAGTTACAAAAGAAACCCCATGTTAGTTTTTCTGCAAAGACGTGGGATAAGGAACGAAATTCAAGTCCTGTAAATGATTCTAGAATGGTTAAAGTAATAGAAAATAAAGAGAGACAGGATGAGTCGAGGGATAATGGTAAAAACACCCCTTTGCGTTTTTCAAATAATCAGCGATGTTGGAATTGTGATAAAACAGGACATAGGCAGTTCGAGTGTAAAGCACCTCGTAGAGTTACTCCACGCGCTACGATTAAATGTTATAATTGTAATAAGCTTGGACATAGGTCTATTGATTGTAGGATGCCCCAAGAAAGAAAAGTTAGGCCTACAAATCCCTTATGACAATTAACTAAAAATCAGGCTTGTGTGATGTTAAATATAAATCCTACAGATTTAGTTAATGGAGATAGATGTTTTGTTGAAATTTTGCTGGAGGATATTACGTTTATTGCTTTAATAGATTCCGGTTCAGATAAAACTTATGTGGGAGAGAAAGGTGACTTTTTATGTAAAATGTTAGATTTAGCAGTAGAAGAATCTGAAGTTAGGGTGGTGCAACTAGCAGATAAAACTTATAGTTCTATAACAGGAGAAAGAACTTTTGAGATGAAATTGCAGGACAGGATCTTTCAGATAAAATGTAAAATTATGCCAAATTTAGCAGTAGATATGATTCTGGGCATGGATGTTTTGAAACAGATTGGGTTAGTAGTAGATTTGCAAGATGGGACTTGGTATTTTAAGGATGAACCAGCAAAAATTTTTCAATTTGTTAAGGCTATAGATTTAAAAGAAGAAGATCAACTACATAATATTCTTACTTTACCTACACCTCAGGAAAGGGACAGATTGAATATGTTTTTGGAAAATCAGTTACAGAAATTTGATCAGTGTACTGGACTTACCGATCTGATTTCTCATGTTATTGATACAGGCGATGCAAAACCTATAAAACAAAGATATTATCCAGTATCACCCATTTTGGAAAAAGTTATACACGCGGAAATAGATAAAATGTTATTGGAAAAAGTTATAGAGCCTTCAAATTCACCTTGGTCGTCTCCGGTAGTTATGGTAAAGAAACCAGATAGAACATGGAGGTTCTGCGTAGATTTCAGAAAAGTAAACAATTGTACTAAAAGAGATAGTTATCCTTTGCCATACATTGAACATGTGTTGAGTAAATTACGACATGCTAGGTATATCAGTACAATAGATTTGAAAAATGGGTATTGGCAAGTTCCATTAGATGAAGCAAGTAAAGAAAAAACAGCATTTACCGTACCTGGTAGAGGATTGTATCAGTTTCGAGTTATGCCTTTTGGAATCCATAACGCACCAGCCTCGTTTCAAAGATTAGTTGATACTATATTAAGAGAAGAGATAGGAGAGAAATGCTTTTGTTATTTGGATGATATAGTACTTATTAGCGAGACATTTGAAGAACATTTGTCCTTGTTAGAAAAAGTTTTAGAGAAATTAAGAAAAGCTAACCTGAAAATTAATAGGGAAAAATCAAAATTTTGTAGAAGTGAATTAAAATATTTGGGTCATATCATTACTCCATTAGGAATTGCTGTAGATTCAGATAAAATCTCGTGTATCCTTGAGTATCCAGCCCCTACAAAAGTCAAGGAAGTACGAGCATTTTTAGGATTGGCATCTTGGTACCGACGATTCATTCCATTTTTTTCTGAAGTTGTAAAGCCCCTCACTGCACTTCTGAAAAAGAATCAGAAATGGCGTTGGACTAAGGAATGTCAGGAATCTTTTGATGAATTGAAATCGAAATTATCTAGTAGTCCTATATTAACTTGTCCAGATTATACTAAACCCCTAGTGTTACAGACCGACGCTAGTTTTTCAGGACTAGGAGCAGCATTAATTCAGACAGGAGAGGAAGGAGAGGAAAAAGTAATAGCTTATGCTAGTAGAACTTTAACGGTAGGTGAGCAAAAGTGGGCAATAGTTGAGAAGGAATTGTTAGCTATATTGTGGGCAGTTCAAAAGTTTCGTCCTTATTTGGAAGGTTATCATTTTAAAGTATATACTGATCATTTTGCTCTGAAATGGTTAAATACATTACAGAATCCGACCGGACGATTAGCTAGGTGGAGTTTATTGCTCCAGGAGTATGATTTTGAAGTAATACATAGGCCTGGTAGATTACAAAAAGTTCCGGATGCTTTATCTAGAATACACGAAGGGAAAGTTCAAGAGAAAACGGTAGAGGAAGAATTTTGCCTCTTGTTGACTGATAACTCTGAAGTAGTGGAATGGGAAAATATACAAGATGCTTGGTATATTAAGCGGAAGGAGCAAGTACAAAGTAAACCTAAATTTTGGCCAGATTGGAAGGTCGTAGATGAGAAGTTGTACCATTTAAGATTAGATCAGTTAGAACAAACTTTAGAGGGAACAGTGAATAGGTGGAAATTAGTTATTCCGCAAGATTATAGGATTAAAGTATTACAGGAATGTCATGATGCACCTACTGCAGGACATATGGGAATAGCTAAAACTTTCTTTAGGATAGCAAACAAGTATTATTGGCCGGGAATGTTTAGAGATGTTGCTAAGTATGTTACTGCTTGTGAAATATGTCAGAGACAGAAAGTGTTACAGACGGCTCAAGCAGGACCAATGCATTTTTACCAGAAAGAGAAACCTTGGATGACTGTAGCTACTGATTTGTTGGGACCTTACCCACGTTCCAAAAAAGGGAACCGATACATTGTAGTATTTCAGGACACCTTTACCAAATATGTAGAATGTAAAGCGTTAAGGAAAGCAACCAGTAGAGCAGTTACGGAAGCATTTTATGAATTGATTATCCTTAAATGGGGAATTCCGGGATATTTGCTGATGGATAATGGACCGCAATATACTAGTAAATTAATGCGAGAGATAGCTAAAGCTTTTAATATAACTCCTTGTTATTTACCTGTATATTCGCCACAAGGAAATCCAGTAGAAAGAGTCAATAGAGTATTGAAAACAATGATTTCTAGTTATATTCAAAAGGATCAAACAGTTTGGGATGTGTATTTGAGAGAATTTAATTTTGCTATAAATACGGCTAAGCATAGTTCCACTGGATGCACTCCTTATATGCTAAATTATGGGAAGGAGCCTGAAATTATCAGTAGGATTGAAAAGGTGGAAAACCAACCGATTCATAAAGAAATTCCAAAAATTTGGGTGGAGAGACTCAATAAATTGAAAACGGTACGTTTAATGGTTAGACATAACTTAGAAACCGCCTATAAGAATTCGAGTCATTATTATAATCTTCGGAGGAGAGAGATGAGATTTCGTCCAGGAGATCTAGTGTTAAGAAGAAACTTTAAATTAAGTGATGCCTCACAAGCTTATACAGCAGGTTTAAGTGCAAAGTTTGTCGGGCCCTATATTATAAAGAAAAAGTTCAGTGAAAATAGCTACGAACTGACAAACCGTTTTGGTAAAAAGTTGGGAAAGTGGCACGTCAAAGACTTGAAACCCTTTGTTCCTGGATAAACATTCTTTAAGGCTGGTAAAAGAGACACGCACAAAAAAAAAAAAAAAAAAAAAAAAAAAAAAAAAAAAAATGAATGTGACCTGTGTCAACATTATTTTTTTTTTATGGTGAGTGAGGGAAGAATGTAACGACGCAAATAGCGACGTGCATAATCAACGATAGGAGACCATTCCTAAACAAAGGAAGGGTTGGGGGACCGCAACTAATCGATATTGAACATTTTTATGATTATCGATACTGCCCTGAATTTTATTTGAATTACAGAAAAGGAGAGGTGCGCATGCGTCGACGGTGAATCGACGAGGGAGACGTGCGGAACCTGAAAGACGGTTAGTAGTACGTGCCTGACCACGAGACAGAGAAGTCGAAAAGGCAGAAGGGAGAAGACGAGATTGGGATGGGTGACAGCGGTAGAGGCGTTCTGGCATAATGGTGTGTCAGACTTTCATCAAAAGGAAATTCTGGTTGTGAACTTCCTTGACACGGCTATATGGAGATAGTCATTAATCAGAAGAATACACCAAGTCGGCCAGTACGAGACACCGCTACAGCGAACATCAGCTGTGAGAGTGAGTCGTGACTGCTCGCTCTGAATAAGAGCAGATATGGACATCAGGAAGTAATGGAAGACAACTCAGGATCGGAGGATAAGTTGGACATCACTGGTTGAGTATAGTCGTCTAGACTTTTTTTTTCTTATTGTTTGGGGAGTGAGAAAATTGAGATATCCTTTTTTTTTAAGGATGGTTTCTAAGTCATGTATGGCGATTAGACACCGTATGGAATAATAGAATAGAATAGAATAGAAACCTAGAAGTGAGAATTCTAGAAGTAAAGTGATGAAATCCAGTAATCCAACTATTTTCTATTTCTGGTCTAAATTAATTATAAAAGAGCAGTCTAGAGCCTAACAACTGAATGCCAAAGATATATCTCTTCACTTTAAGTTTTTTGGGTAATTGTCCCACGAATGAATACATAGCTAGGGGCAATTGGTGATGCTCATATAAACTTTGTTATTTTTGAGACAGGACGCGAGGGGAGTAAGGAAGAAAGGTAATTAAGGGGCATGCTTAGTACTTCTTACGAGGGCCTCTCCCTCTTGGGTTTCTTTCAGGTGACGGGTGACTATCTATAAATAGATTTCATGCTGGCCTGTAATGTTAAGTTATGTTTTTTTATAGAGATTTATCTACAAGCGAAGGTGTATGGAACATGGTAGAGGGGGATAAGAAGTGGAAAGATTGAAGGGCAAAAGAAGGCCTACGAGTGGTAGTGCATTAGGTGTGTACCATTGGAAAATTTACATGTTAGGGTAGAAGTAGAAGTCACTAAAGGGGTTATAGAGAAGCTTACTAATCTGGGCGTGAATTAGTTTCAGTTAGAATTCTAGGGAATTTAGAGACAAAAGAAGATTGGGTGCCCATGCTAAAGAGTAGTAACGTAAGAAGTAGGAAAACTAGAATAACCACCGAGTGAATTAAATCAATGGTATAAGCTGAAGGGAACTCTACTTAAAGAAAGAAAGGGGTTAAAAGATAATAGCTGATGACTGGTCAGGTTAGAAAGAGGAGAGTGAGTTGAAAGATAACAACAAATGATTGGTTAGGTTAGAAAGAGGAGAATAGGAAATTGCGAGTAGTGTACTGATGATAAGTAGTTTATTAGCAAGTACTAGAGATTGTAAGGGTGAGGTGAGGGAACGCCGGAAGTATCCCGAATCAAACAGATAAAATCTGGTAGTAGGCAAGGCCTATACCAGTAACATATAAAGAAAAGAAATTTATGAGAGATTGTGAAAGCCATCGATGTTGGAGGCGAACAACGGCCCCACGTGCCTCTAGGAGAGAGTGTCAGGGACCTCTGACGTCGATTTACAAAATTGTATTTTTGTTTGCGGCCCATTAATATTTTCCCGGTTGCAGGAGAGGAGTCAGATTGTTTGTAACTCAAGATCTAGACGTCGCTCCTGTATCGGTGGTCTATCGCCACAGTCACTCTGTGGGTATAGGCCTAAACTTCTATTTCTTTCTTCATGAGACTGTCTTTTCTATTTATCTTTAAATACAATTCTTCATGGACTAAGCTGACAAATAGACTAATGTAGGAGACATAGGTGGGATTATTGAGTGTAATCTGTAGAGTAAGGACTGGATTATGAATTGAAAACCTTTATTTATTCAAGAAAAAAAACACCCAGTATAATATATATATTGAACTATCCTGAAGTTGCAAATGTAAATGACTACACAAGTCAGTAGTAAATTAGAAGAAGACGTTCTAGTAGATACCTGAAAAAAAAGAAAGAAAATTAAAGTAATTAATTAAGGATTTGTTATTGTTGAACAGAGAACGTACTTATATAGTTAAAATTGGGTATACTAACCTTGAATAATCAAATATTATCCTACCAATAAAAGTGTTGAATGGTTAATGTAGTGTAAATGTAATTTATTGTATATAAGATTGTTATTGTTGAAAAAAAAGAAAGAAAATAATATATTAAATAAATTATGGTTATTGTTATGCAAAGTAAATTAACGTGAAGTTCAGATTTTTGACCCTTATCCTTGTAATGGTTTGAGAGTAGCTGGTTTTTGTGCTAAGTTACATACTTTGGTAGTGAGTATTGAAAAAAAAGGAGAAAAAGAAGAAGCAGAAAAAAAAAAAAACGAAAGGTAAATCCGAACCCAATTCCCGTCTCCACTGTTAATTTAAAAGCTAGTCGAGGGGCATGTAGGTACATAGCCTGTGTATCTATAATTTAATTTGTGTCTGGGCTGATACATAACAAAAAGAAAAGAGGAAGCGTATTGATGATGGCGCCCGTTAATATAAATTTTCATCAATATTATCAAGACTGGGTAAATTGTTAAAAGAGAGAGAAAGTAGACTGAGAGTAGGAAGTTTGCAATCACCCGGTGTCAAAGGTAGTTGTACTGAACGTTGGAATGTGGACTATGCAGGCAGTGTTGTGATGACACGACAGGTGTATGAGTGACCTTGTTTTGTAGGAGTTCAGTAAACTTATATACTACGATTGAGAATAATCACATATTAGTCGTCACAGATTTTGGCGAAGAATTTTGGCGAAGATTTAATCCAAGAAGTTAAGGAACTTTATAGCATAAAGTAAGAAAAGCCCGTCACATTGCTTCTGTCAGTCGCCTCCATTCCCTTCGATCTTTGGCCTTCGTAGACCAGTTTGTCCCAAAGTGAAGCTTTAGGTCTTCTGCCCATCCTCTCTTCTGTCGTCCTACTGTTCTGTGGTCGATTCGTGGGTCCCAAGCTGTTGTTATATGCGTCCATCTGTTGTGATCCATCCTCATGACGTGGCCTGCCCACTTTCTTCTCAGAGATATGGCCGATATTCTTATGTCTTTGATGTTTGCCATTGCCCTTAAGTCTTCTTTGCGGATTCTGTCTTGGAGTTTAACATCTAGGATTTTTCTCTCCATTTTCCTCTGGCATGTTTCTAACATTTTCCTTTCTTTAACTGTCAGGGCCCAGGTTTGGGCTCCGTACAGAAGGATGGGTAAAATGCAAGTGTCCAATATGTCTTTCTTTAATCTGATGTTATAGGCCTTACTTGTGAGAATAAATTTCAAACTCCAGAATTTGGACCATGCTATAGAGATGCGTCTCTGAACTTCTTTACGGGTGGCGTTTCGGAATGACATAATTTGGCCAAGGTAAGTGTATTCATTGACACATTGTAATTCTTCGTTGTTAACCTTGATATTTTTTTCGGTACTGTTTGTCATTAGTTTTGTTTTGTGAGGGTTCAGTTCCAGTCCTGCTTCCTTGTTCTTGTGGGATAGTTCATGGATATTCCGTCTTAGTTCTTCTGCTGAAGATGCAAATAGGATGATATCATCTGCAAACCTCAGTTCTCGGAGTGGTTTTCCATCAATTTTGATTCCCCCTTTCAATTTCATTCTCTGAAAGATATCTTCTAGTGTGCTGATAAACAGACTAGGGGATATGGGGTCTCCTTGCCTTACTCCTCTTTCCAGTTTAAAAGTATTGCCCTCTGTCTCTAATTGGATCTTAGCTTGCATGTTTGAATTTAATTTGGCGAGTATCCTGATGTATTTTTCCTCTAGTCCTTGATTTCGTAGGGCGTTCAAGATTGGTACATGTTCGACGGAGTCAAAGTCTTTGGTGAAATCTATGAAAGCCAAGTAGAGCTCTAGGTTGAATTCCTGAACTTTTTCCATAATTTGGGATACCGTTTGCAAGTGATCTGTGGTGGAGAAGCCAGCACGAAAGCCCGCTTGCTCTACGGGTTGATTCTCGTTCAAGCATTTACCTATTCTTCTTGTGATTATGGTCGAAAAAAGTTTATATAGGGTGGACATTAGGCTGATTGGGCGATAATTATTCACATCGTTCCTTGATCCTTTCTTGTGTAATAGTATGATGTTGTTTGTTTTCCATGATTCAGGAATTTCTTCTGTTGAGAGGATTTTGTTAAAACAATCTGTTAGTACGTCTGTTAGTTCATTCTCTCCAGCTTTCAGATGTTCATTCAAAATTCCGTCGTCACCCGGTGATTTCTGGTTCTTCAGGTCTGTTATGGCTTTCCTCACTTCACTGCGCAATATCGGTGGAACAGGTGGGACGTTCTCACGTGGCTTTGTCGTAAACTGAGATATTGTTTCCTGCATATTAGGTGTTGTGCATTTATAGAGGTTGTTGTATAAGTCTGTTGCTGTTTTAACTATTTCTGATCTTGATGTTTTGATTTGTCCTTGAGTTGATGTCATCGCATTACAGTACTCCAAAGAGAATATTTACAAAGTGCTTTAAGTAAAGTTTAACAGACAAATATATAGAAAAGAAAATGCATGCAATATGAAATGTTTAACATTTCTCCTGAAATGTTACACATATCAAATTAGGAATATAGCCTCTTGTTACAAGGCTCCTCAGAGATGTGTTATAATCTGAGTAACTTCGTCTGAAATTACTCTCTGTAGCAACCAATAGAAACAGGAAGCTACTACGATTTTCTTTTTACAAACACTACTTATTCTTGGTGAAACGTGAGTAAGTTTCATACGTTTTTTTCACTGTCCGGCTGCGAAACACCTTCTATGAATCTATAAGGATCCAAGCCATTTTTCGATCAAATGACATTTTGTAGTGACCTAATTCAAGAATTGGAAACAACCTACTACTTTATCCAGTATTCCACCACTGCAACAGGCGTGAGTGGGTACTTTTCCCAATTTCTTTCACAGCTTCATGAGGAGTTTGAGGCTAAACTTGAGACCTTTCTTTGCACTGCCATAAACCTACAGGATGACATTTGAACGTTGTAGGTCTTGAAGTGCATGATACATCTACAACCGGAAATTTGTGTAGTGCTGTAATTCAACATCAAGTTCAACATACAGGTGTCCTTGACTCTGAGTCTTGTGGTGCTGAAATTAGCCTTATTGTTAACAATAACTGATGAATGTTTTTCAGCATCAGTGCATTGGCTTTATATGTGTGTCAGGTGTGTGATCCCTATAGGCCTACAGGCCATGGAGGCCCAGAGGGTTCCAGGAGGCTTTATGTGCATTTAATTATTTATCATCAGTCGATGATTGTGATTCTTCACATGAATTTTGCAAACATCCGGGCACAGAGTCCTCCGGGAGGGACTTTAAGCTGGGGGGTCGGTGTCGTAGATTTTCGGCACGTAAAAGAACTCCAAGCCTAAATTAGAGGCTCTGGACAAAATTTCCCGGCCCTTTCACGTCCAAGCAATACTTTAGTTTCCGGAGGGGGTTGTGAGGCGATGGGATTACCACCTGTCTCTCTGCTCTCTATGAAAATAAGCGTAACAAAATTCACATAGGTAAACAAAAACCTCCATTTGGAGGCCCTTCGCCCCAACAGAGAGAGAGAGAGAAAGAGAGAGAGAGAGATGAATTTTGTCCAACTTGCCTGTACTTGTCCAACATTGGTCACCGTACTGAACTTTGAATCCTTACGCTCTTGAAACACTCAACTTGAATCACCTGCTATAAGCCGTTGGTTTCATCTCCACTTCTATTCTGATCAAGAACCAGTCTTCATTAAACAGAGTCTGGATTCATCACACAACACTTACACTGTCAACATTCCTAGTCCAGAAGGAACCTTCATAACAATCTGAGAGTAAAGAGGGAGTATGGTAAACTTGTATCAATGACAACTATTATCAGGTAAAAAAGTTTATAATTCTGTATTAATCTACTGTCATTCTGATTAAGAGAATAAATAATCAATTTCACCACTGTTAAAGTGTAAAATATTTCTTATGTTAAGTTATAATTAAACAAGTTAATGCCATTTTAATTTATTGTCTCATTGTGTGATGTGATGTGTCATTTCCTGTGACTAGTCATAGATTAACCTTTATTAATTAATATCAACATTATTTTCTCAATAATTGAGTGTTCTCAATCATTGAGTGCGCATCCAATTTACCAGAGAGACATTGCTTAAGGTTGGATCTAGTCTATGGCATCCCAGTCATAACCAATACATACTCATGTAGTCTTAGAGCTCTTAAACAGTCCATTTCCCCACACAAGCCCTTAAGGCTACAATTACAAAATTATCCCATCAGATCTTTATAATCTACCACTTATTCCAAATTTGCTTTTTTGAAGTAAAACTTCTTTACCCGCGGTAGGGGTAAATCCAGAGCTTGTGTCACGCTCAAAAACCGTCACGAAAATAGTGAGGTGTGATGGAACGGACTGCACAGGGAACAATCAACTCAATGATTAGGAGTAATCAACTGCTATACGACTTAAAGGACAAAACAAAATACTCAGAGGGGTAACTAACGATAGAAGGTGATTTTTCAGACTTAGTACGAGGACCTGCAAATGGGAATAGTAGCAGTAGTGGTGGGTGGTAGGTGGGTGGTGGTGGGGGTGGGTGGGTAGGTGGGTGGTCCTGGTGGTTGGGTGGTGGTGGTGATAGTAATAATAACAACAATAATAACAACAATAATAATAAAAATACTTACTTGCTCTGATGGGATAATTAACTTAAAATAACAAGGAGAGAATGGACTGTAGGACGCTGAGTCAGGGATTTAGAATTTTGTTTCGTTGCAATACAATATATTCAGGAAGCCTGAACTCTGAATAGTTGAAATTATATTAACACTTAACACATGATACTTATACACTGCTCAACAAAATTAGAGGGACAACATTTTGAACACCTGCATTATTTTTTCAAAAATGATTGGAGTGAAACATACATTTTATCTGGAAAATAAAACCTTTATTTAACTCTTTACTCTTATGCCGATGATACCGTATTGCTATTTTCCGCTCCAACTTGGCAGGATACTTACAAATGGTCTAATAAGGGATTAAGAGTAGTTAAAAGTTGGCTTGACTGCAATAGGTTAGTATTAAATATAGATAAAACAAACTGTGTTCCATTCTCATTAACAACTGCTGGTACTCCACAATTAAAAATGGATCAAAAATTGTGCGTAAGACTACATGATATCAACTGTGAATCTGACTCATGTACCTGCCAGGTTGTGAAGGAGACAAATCAGGTCAAATACCTTGGTATTATTATAGATCGTCATCTGAAATTCGACAAACACATCACATATTTATGTACCAGATTAAGAAAAACATTATACAAATTTGTCTGTCTAAAACAATATTTACCGACTGAAGTCTTAAGGACAGTCTACTTAGCTCTAATGCAATCTGTCCTCCAATATGGTATCATTGGCTGCGGAGGAAGTGGCACATCTGTATTGACTCCTTTGATTCTAATACAGAAGAGAATTATAAAAATTTGTTTAAAAAAGCCTATAGAATATCCAACAGAATTGATATTTCCTGAATTGAATGTGATGACTAGAACAAATTTATAAGCTCACACTTTTAGAATACTTTCACAAATACCGCAACGTACATGTATCGGATCCTCATAATTACAATACTAGAAGAAATAAAACATTCCCTTTAATAGAACCAAAATACTTCACCTCTTCTGGCTCTAAACATAGCATTTATTATGGTCCAAGACTCTATAACTCTATAATTAGGTCACATCCAGAAATAGTACATATGAACAACAACAAATTCAATAAGTTTATCAAAAATCTTATTTCATAGTTCAAAAGTTACTTCACTCTGTACTTAGTAGACAATTAAGGAACTATTTTATTTGTAATAACTCAGGGTTTCAATTTTTGTTCTTACTACTTTTCCTTTTATCTTTTTACTATTCTGTTCTTTCTTTTTTATTATTATTTTTTAGGTATTGATTTAATATTATATTTTCTTTATATATTTGTAACTTGTATTTTGTAACGTAAATGGCTGAACTGTGCCCGAGCACGAGCGCTTGCTCATTCGGGTGGTCTTGTTTTGTTTTGTATATTTGTGTAAATTTGTATAAATAAATAAATAAATAAATAACTGAAATGTGCATTTCCTGTTCACTTCTTATCACACGTGTTAGTGCTGTGACCAGCAATTCAACACAATGTCGTGAACCAAAGTGGAAACGCCTTCAGTTAATTCACATAGAGCACAAAAAGAAACATTTCAGTATCTTGTAGGCCCTCCATGTGTCCGTACTACTGCTTCACATCTTCGAGGCATGCTCCTGACAAGTCTGAGAATTGTTTCTTGTGGATTTTTGTCCCACTCAATAAGGGCCTCTGCAAGTTGTTCAAGGCTCTGAGGTGCTACAGGACGGGCCCGAAAGTGTCTGTTTAGCATATCCGTAAATGCTCAATGGGATTGAGGTCAGGACTCTGAACAGGCCAGTCTAATGTTTGAATCGGGAAGTCCTGAGAGTTTCCATGGTGGCTGCTGCTGAATGCGCTCTCGCATTGTCGTGTTGGTGGATAAACTGGGGACCCATTACAACTGCAATGAGCATAACATGACACAGTACAATCTCGTTTATGTACCTCTGAGCATTAAGTCGGCCTCTGGTTATCTGAAGGTCCGATTGGCCATCAATTGTAATGCCACCCCACACCATGATGGAGCCGCAGCCAAATTTGTCCATTTCCTGGACTGCTTCTTCAATATGACATTCACCATGACGACGATGTACACGTGTATGTCCGTCGCAACATGTTAGACGAAAGCGGGACTCATCTGTAAACAATAGTGACGAAGTGACGAAGCTGCCAGTTCCTATGGTCCTCAGTGAATCGAAGTCGATCTCTCTTGTGCTGAGCAGTTAATCAAGGGACGTGATAAGGTCTTTGTGGTCTTAAACTTGCCTCTCGGAGTCTTGTGCGTATTGTTTGGTCACTGACACTGCAACCAGTTGCTCCTCGTAGATCATTTTGTAGGTCCCGGGCAGTCGCAGAGCGCCGGCGGAGAGAACTATTCACCACATATCGGTCTTCTCTGACCGAAGTTTTAAGTTTTCTCCCTTGCCCTGGCTTTTGTGTGTATGTACCAGTTTCACGAAATCGTTTCCAAACCCTCCCAACAACAGATGAAGCCACATTCAGTTCTGTAGACACTGCACGAATAGTCCAACCTTCCTGCAGTAATGTCATTGCCCGAACACGTTCTGCCTCATTCAGATACCTCTTCTTGACTGATGAAACATTAACAGTCTTACTAATAATCCAGTTGTAACATTTATACCAGGAATATACACAGCTGAGGAAAGAAAGTGTACTAATAATCGTTGCATAAGGCTGAATGTGTGCAACCTTTACACAGCCTGGCCCCCTTGTTTAAACTTGACGTAAATAATCAAGATGGCCGATATGCGTAACAGCCGGTCGCTTCGTAGATGTCTCAGATTGAATTTTGAGGTTATGCATCCATTCTTAAGGTAACTTGTTATGAAACATTCTGGGCTACTTTAGCGGAATTATAAACATTGTTCCTTGTTTGCGGGACATATTTCCATACTTGTACCCATGATTACAGCTTTCTGAAAACAATATAATGAAATACTGAAACTACAATTAGTCTGCAGACGATCCGTCGTTGTTTGCCCGCTACACCGATAGATGGCGTTCAGCAGTCCCTTCATAGCCTGAGGCTAGTAACGTCATGAAAAGCGTGACGTATTTGATGACGTTGGACTTACAAACTCGGCAGTTACACACCTATTATTGGTAATGCGGCTTATGCAGAACTTGCACGGTGAACAACCAAACAACCGTTCAACGCAGGTATAAGCAGCTTTTATTAGTAAGGCTGAATGAGTATAGAGACACACTCTTTACTTACACCCACTAGATGGCGAAGTGAGACATTGCTCGTCCATTTCACTTTTGAGAATAGCACGATACATTTGAATACTGCCATAAAGCCATGGCTTTCCAACGTAATGTGGAGGATTCCTCTCATACCTAAAACATGTTGGAAGAATAAGAGCAACAGGATATAGCGAAATCATGGGCTACTTACATGGTACACGCAATTAAATTGTTGTCCCTCTAATTCTTTTGAGCAGTGTAAATGTGAACAAATGAAACACAGGATAATTATGAATGTAGATAGACACAGTTACTGTTGCTAGGAGCATACACCACTCCCGCCAAGTATCTTCTATAGGCGCTAGTACCAAGTTTCTTTGTTACGAACACACGTGGCGACTAGGCCATTAACACAATGGGAATAATTGTAATTTGCACCGAAAATACAATATGAGTCTCGGAATCTCACACGCGCGCTGCCCAATACTTAAGGAGCGAAATGGTGTGGAAATAAGATGAGTACTAAGCTTAAAGAGTGAATATTGTCCCGCGGATGGGAGCAATCGAAACACATGCCTGCACGCTACTGCATCTTGATCACGACTAACTGGCGTGGGGAAGCCGTAAGCAGGTGTCCACACAGGAAAAGACAAAAAACACGCGGGAATGAATGGCGGCTCGCGCCAAACAACACAGAGGCAAATTTGAAACATATAACTAATAGGCTCTTGAGCTAACATGCTCAATGCCAATAGACAATTCCTAAGCAAGCTAAAGGAATATTATATATTTTATGACACCCGGAGGTTCATTACCGCACTTAAAAGATCCAAACAATAAAAAAATCAAAGATCCTAAATTTAAAAAATCCAGAATTCTAAAATTAAAAAGTGCAAAAATCAAAATTTAAAAAATAAAAAATCCAAAATAAAAAATCCAAGTATCCAAAATTTAAAAATTAAAAAATCCAAAATTTAAAAATAAAAAATGCAAAATTCAAAAGTCCAAAATCCAAAATTAAAAAATTAAAAATTGAAAAAATCTAAAATCCAAAATTGAAAAAAACGAAAATACAAAATTAAAAAATCCAAAAAATATAACAAAGAATCAAAATTTAAAAAATCCAAAATTTAAAAAATAAAATAAATTAAAATTTAAAAAATCGAAAATTGAAAATCTAATAATCCAAAATTAAAAAATCGATAATCCAAAATTAAAAAATCCAAAAAAATAAAAATGTCAAAGACCCAAAAAAATTCCCAAATTAAAAATCCAAAATTTAAAAAATTCAAAAATCCAAAATTTAAAAAATTCAAAAATCCAAAATTTGAAAAATTCAAAAATCCAAAATTTAAAAATAAAAAACCGAAAATTAAAAAATCAAAATTTCCAGAAATCAAAAAAGTAAAAATTATAAATTATAAAATAAAAAATCCAAAATTTAAAAAATAATAAATTCCAAAAATTAAAAATCCAAAATTTAAAATATCCATAAATAAAAAAATTTAAAGATCCAAAATTAAAAAATCCTAAATCCAAAATTTAAAAAGTCCTTAAACCCAATATTAAAAAGTCCAATAATGTAAAATTGAAAAAATCCAATAATAAAAAATTGAAAAAAAAATTAAATCAAGTTTCACTTCTGTCGCGTGGCGTTCCACGCACACTTTTTTTTACGTGGACATGAAACAAAAAAGATCTTGAAATAAGAAAGGATTTTCCTTTTCATATTAATTCAAGTCCTTTTTGCTAATCCATATTAACCCTTTGACAATAACTGAGATTTCAGTAATTCTTCACGATTCTCATTATTATATACAGTATCAGGGGTTTGGGTTCAGGAGCAGCAAATTTATGACTCTGTTCGAAGCGGACCACATTGTTTTTACTACATACATAAACATTATTGTTCAATTACTCAACAAAAAATACGATTTTACTTTTGAGAAGTGGTTTTTCGAGTGTTCATTTTTGCTGTTAGTTGTTTGAAATCTGGCTCGCAATTGGTAAACAGAGTTCTTACGAGTTCATCAGTTAGTTCAGATCGATATTGAGAGTTTATGAACTTAAGCGTTCAATACAGAGATTCACACACATAAGTAGTCCTAAGTATCGAGATAAGTCTCTTAGCACACTCTTTTATTAGTAGGTATTTTTCTTCTGGAACTTTCTTCCAAAATTCTATGGTCGAAACACCACTTCGTCTAAGTCAATTTAATCCTTCATTCTCTTGCAGTTCTAGTGCTCCAACTCTACTCCAACTGTATTCTTTGATGAAACAGAATTACAAATTAAGGTTTAAGTGTTCTCAAATCATTAAATCAAACATTGATTTCTTTAGCAAGACCAGACGTTTTACACAAATAACCTCCTGTTACCACCTGAACGTCAGGAAGGCTTTCAGTAATTTTCTTCAAACATTTGAAATGAGCGAATGTTTTGGTCTCGAGGTCTTTCCGAAAGAGTCTTAATTTGCTCTGAAAACTAAATACATTCTGCGCTAAATCACAAATAAGTTTTTCATTTCCTCGTAATACGTTTTCATTAAATTATATTAACTATATACTTTTTAAAATCTGTATCATATTTATTCTTAGCTTGGTTTCAAGAGCAGCACATGATTGGCTCAAGAGCCGCATTATGTTTATATCATGGAATTGATAAAAATGATTTTAAAATAATGTGGATCAATAAGAGAATTCCATTTTCTTGTGTAAGTTATTATCTTGCTGTGCCACTTACCGTAAAGCTAAAAACATAAACTCATGGCACTACATTCCTTGAGGGACTAGACCTGCTGCGTCATCTACCGTAGGGAATGTGGTTAGCATGCCGTTACTGATGGGTTAATGAACTGGAGCCGCTACTTCTTTGTCAAGTATCTCCTTAGTATATGTCACGAGGCTGAGTGCACCCCGTCCCAGATTTCCCTATTTCAACAAAATCCGTGGAGGTACTGGGGATCTAACCCAGACTTGTTGATCTGTAGTCAGCAACGATAACCACTAGGTCACGCAGGCAGTCGCCGTAAGGCTAGTTTGTAATATTAAAGCGAGAGAGAGAGAAAGAGAAAGAGAGAGAGAAAGAGAAAGAGAGGGGAGAGAGAAAAAGTTCTTTAATTGAGCAGAATGTTGCTTACACTAACCTATTCGTGAATGTTATTAAATTTCTTCTTACCGTACTCATTGTAAAGTATAGCACTTGTCTGAAGCAGTTTTTAATACGTAGAGTACGTGATGTCAAATGAGTATGCTGTACATGCACAGTTTCACAGTATCTCCTTAGTTGATGGAAAGCGTAACAGTGATATTTATCATTCGTACGAGTGCCTGCCCCTACCCACTTCTCAGTGCTTGCTGACTTCGGCCTTCAAGTCCCATAAATTAAGACAATTAACCGAGCAGAGTTAATGACTTCTTTCTTGAATATATCTTCTATCATTCTAGAAGTAATTCCATTCTTGATTGCATTCGGAGTTAATTGGACATGAAGAGTATAATGGTTCCATTCACTAACTGATTCCTGTTTATTGGAATAAGAATGCCTTGAAATTAATTTTGTTTACAGATAATACAAAAATACCACACAGCTTCTTTAAACTTAAATCAAGACGCAATGTGCAAGAATGTTCATTCTACTTACAATGCAGAATAATATAACTCAGTATTCGATTTGAATTATCACTTCCATATCCCGAGTAAAAACTTCCTTTTCCTTTCCCTAAGTTTTACCAACCCCGTTATAGGTACGTTTACGCGGCCCACACTGCCCGGGACTTGAACGACCGCGACCCGTCTGGGGAGGAAGTTTCTATTGTCACATAATACTTTTTTTTTTTAACCAGACAAGGACATGGAGGGCCTCCCCGCATGAGAGATCAGTCCAATGCCGGGGCCACCTCCGAGAAAATACGAAAACGTAGGACGATACACACCAGTCACACTCGTTCCGAACAAGAGCACAAAGATGTAAAGAAGATGACAATGACAGCCAGATGATATCTGGGGGAAACAAGAGCCTAAAGTTATCTCTCACAGGTGAGGGAAAACCCTGAAAAAACCCAACTAGGTAACTTGTCACGACCAGAAAACGAACCCGGGCCCACTGAGTGAGGAGAGCGAACACATCCTCTGCGCCACAGCGGTGGATTGTCGAGTCAAAGTAACGTGCTTAAATTTGAGTATAAAGGCTCGTGTCCATTTGAGAGCTCTCGAGAGTTGCATTTCGATATGTGGACACGCATCTGAGTGGTAGCTGAGAGTGGCATTCAGAGAGTCAACTCACAGGTGGACACGCCTTTGCAATCAATCTCCGAGAGCAGCTCGCACTATACGAATCTGTTTCGTATAGCTGAGAGTTCTCTGAGAGTGGAACGCCCACCAAGCCATATGATAAAACCGATATAAAGAAATTTCATAATTGTCTATTTTAGGGCCTATACGTAATATGTAATATTAAATTTAATATATATGTACAATTTTATATATTATACAGTAATTATAAAATATCAGACTACATACGATTCCATGGATTCTGCGAATCGGAGTTCAGAAACACGGCGCCTGTAGCCTAATTGGTCTTGGTGATTGTCTTTGTACTCTTTTGAGGGGACCAAGATATCGTGCATATCAGTCTACCGCGTATAAAAGTAGAGATATGTAACAGCGACGCACAAAATGTTTTTTGCTCTAGTAGTAAAGGACCAATCAACAAGGAATATTTGTTGACTATTCCTGGACGAAGAGGTTAAATAGTAGACATATCTGTCCATGTAGATGCACGGAGTTTAGATTCACAGTTTGATAGGATCATTCCACTCGACTCGACATGGTATAAATTAAAAATCACATACTTGATGCCGGAAAAGTACAGTGTCACAATAATTAGTTTATATTTAAGAAGAATCTCATATCACATTTCAATGCCTTTTTAGTTAATTTGTGGGCCTATCGAATTCACTAATACTTCATGATGTTCCGATGATATCTTGACAGTATTAGATTGTCAAATTCTTCTAAACGCGTAATAATTAAATGAATGTACTTGCTTAAATGCATTTAGCAAACCCTCATAAAATGCTTTCATTAATATTAACAACAAATAATACATTGTTGTGCGTCTATCTTACCCGTTAATGCGAGAAGAAAACTCGCGCGATATTTGTTTCAAGTGGACACGGTCCTGAGAGTAATGCCGCGAGTTTTACTCTCAGCTACTCTCAGGATTGGAGTACTAGTGGACACACCATCTGAGATTACTCTCGAGAGTTTCTCGCACTCTCAGCTCTCACGTGGACACGAGCCTTAAGTTATTATGCTTGCATGGTCCCCGGTTAGCTGAACGTTAACGTTTGTGCCTACATGGAAGAGGACCCGGGTTCGATTTTTAATGAGTTCCTCCACATTGCGGAAGGCACGGAATAGGGGTCAATTTGCCTAGAAATCTGTGAACATGTTTTGGCACTCTTTCCATGAATCCGTTCACGGCCACTGAAACTGTTTTCGGCCTGTAATTGCACTGTACTAATGATGACCTGACACTTGTTCGAGGGTAAGTCAATAAGTATCCATACTTTTTTTAAAAAAATTATTGCAACAACAATACAAAACTTTCAATTACCTCATTTTTAAACATAGTCCCCTTGCTTCTCAACGCAATTGATCCATCGTTGCACCAGCTTCCTGATGCCCTCAGAAAAAGTTTATTATTTTTTTTCGGCTGAATAGCAAGCCACGAATGCACCGCTTCCTTCAGTTTTTGGTCTGTAGTGAATCGACGAGTCCTTAAGGAATCCTTAAGTGGGCCAAAAAAATTGAATTCTGGCCGAGCGAGATGCTGTATGCAGGATGCTCTAACACCTCAGATCTCAGTTTTGCAATAGTTTGAGCAGTGTGGGTGGCAGTATGTGAGCGCGATTGTATTGCAACAAAACAACTCCTTTCGACAATAGGCTTCGACGTTTGGTTCGAATTTCAGACTTCAGCTCGTTGCTCAACATCTCACTGTAACGTGCACTGTTTATTGTTGAGCCCTTCTCCAAGTAATGTTGCAGTATTTGCCCTTGTGAGTACCAGCAAAGTGTGATCATCACTTTTCCTTTGGAGGGTTGACTCTTTGATTTCTTTTTGACTGGAGATGCAGGGTGTATCCATTCCACGCTTTGGCGTTTGCTTTCAGGCTCATGCTTTGCTTATGCTTTATGCCCCCCACGTTTCGTCTCCAGTGGCTATTCGTTTCAAAAAATATCACCTTCATTTGTGTGGCGGTCCAGTAAACTTTGACAGACGGACACACGATTGTTGGTTGGTTGGTATATGGCTATTTAACGACGGGGATGTACTGCAACTTAGCCCTTTGACCATCGCTCGTGTACCGGAATTTATTCGCGCAGGAGTTTTTTTTACATGCCAGTAATTCTACTGACATTGGTCTGTCACATTTATGCATACATAAATGCCATCGACCTGGGCCTGGATGAAACCCGCAACCTTGGGCACACAAAGCCAGCGTGGCACTAACTGCCACCAGACCGACAGGACACAAGATTGTGATTGTGCAGTTCAGTGAGCTGTTTTGGGATCTACCTTGCACAGACTTTACGAAAAACAAGCCTGTTATGAATAATGGCACATACAGAACCATGGCTAATTAAATTTAGTAACGGGTATGCTGAGAGCTCTGATTATAGAGCTATAAAAGCGGGGACCAAAATTAATGCTATGTTTTAGCCCTGCCGATGTGAGACATTTGGGTTCTGTTAAAGGTAGATTAGTATTTCGTCTAGTGCTGTATACATAATCACTGTATGCGTATTTTGCACTCCTACGAGTGTTTTCTAGCAAGCCAAATTTCACAAAACGAATAGCTTCAAGACTGTCCCAACTATCAAATTGACTGCTTCGAGCAAATTAAACATGTTGCTTAAAATTTCTAATGTGGTTGAACTTGACGTCAATAAGATATATTATAAGGATACATTAGAATGTTATAAATATCACAGTAACCTAATATTGTTATGATGTTACGCCAGGGAATATTTAATAGCCCAATAACTTAAATTATATAAATATTATTTCTATGAGTCCTTTAATGTAAAATAAGTACCGTATTTGAAAAGGATATGAACTTAAATGATTAGTTCAGAAAAATATGGGAACGAGTCTGGGTAAGTTTCAAGGCAGCTGAGATTCACGACATAGGGCACATTTTCTTGTAGAAATATATTGCAAATCTCATCTTTACTGCAACAATGAGAAAAGAGACAATTGTAGGTTTCATAGGAAATTTACCAGGGAAACGAAATGAGCATGGAATTGTAAGGAATAGAGCATCTTACAAGGTCATAAGAGCATATTAAATCACTTCTTGAGGAAGCTGACTGCAGACGCGTTTCAAAGGAAAGTGCGGTATTCTTATATATCTCGATCAGACAGTAATCAATACTGCTTCCCCATTTTATTTCACTCTGTACATCCCTTAACAAGAGGGTGTGGTGTTTCCAGTTTGTTCTCTCACGCATTTCCATTCCTTGTATCACATTTCCCTGCTCGAGAAGGGGAGAGTGAAATAAATATCCCAAAGCTCTTTCAATTACTTCATCAGAATTGTAGGGAATGTATAAAAATGAGTTCAATGCGTTCATTATTTAGTATTTTCCAAGTTGTTTAGGCAGTTTAATTTTGTGTGATACTAGACTTTTATATAGAACATCAAAGTTATTTGTTGGTACAAACTGCATGAAAGTAAGTGATTAACTATTGTTAAATTTCCATAAATTAGCACACTTACAGTGTTTTCGAAATGTAAATAATACCATCACTGAAATATTTATCTTCTAAATTCCGAAAAAGCGATTGGCTCTTCATTCATTACAGTTTAACTAGGTATAGGCCTGCATATCCCCCAAGAGGAGTTTGTGGGAGAAATGAGGTTCTCAGCTAATGAAACAGCATGACAAATCTTTCGTAACTTATGAAACTGTTTAAACTGTTATAATGATTTTCCGCTGAACTTCACATGAGGGAACAATCTCTGGTCGACCGGCTGTAAAAGATAGTGATTTACAAAGCATTTATTTTCTCTATTATGCTTTATAACCTGTGCATCAGACGGTTAGACATCGACTTTTTGCCGCGGAAGCTGAGGCTCTTCAATTTCTGTGAGTTTTTGTTTTTAATAGAGAAAAGGACATTGGCCTATTCCCATTAGAACTTTATCACCTTTTTAATCAATTAACTAGGTCACCATTCCTGCAAAAACCCAACAGGGACCTGTAAGTACCAGACCTCGTCAAGGACCCTGCCAATTTCATGGAAGACCGAACCGTGCAAGCGGTACTCGTAAAATAATGTCAACCACCGAATAAGAGGATCGCCAAAAGGATTGCCCCTCTCCAAATCATGCGGATGGTTCGAGCAACTTTCCTGCAGAGTCCAACCGCTAATGCGTGTCCTCTCTATTTGGGAACGCTTGAGGTACTCAAAAACCAATGGTCCGACCTTACAATAAAATTGACACGGAGGACATTTCATTGTGATAGAGTTATCGAGTTATCTGAGAGAGATCAAGTACCCAGAGAGATATTAGCTCATAAACAAAGCTCAGTTCATTCGGTCTTGAGTGTCCTGATGAGGAATCTTGTCTTCATAACAGAGCTCAGTTAATTCAGGACCTGAGTGTTGAAACGGGAGATCTTATCTTGGAAGCAAAGTTTGGGACTTCCAATATTGCCATGCTTGAGTGCATGTATAGGTATCATCCAGCTAACTCCCTCTGTAAATGATCTAGAAGAAGAAGTAAAATAAACAATATTCTGTAAATGATCTAGAAGAAGAAGAAGAAGAAGTAAAATAAACTATTAATGAAGCAAATAGCGTGGAGCTGCTACAGAGTTACAATGATACAGCTTACTGATGAATTAATTAAAATAACTCAACTCTTTAAGAGGCAATAATTTCAGATATTTTAATATAGATCGTGCCTATAATACAGTATTATATAATAGGTATATTATAATTCAAATTGTGTCGATTTGAATAATTTCAGACTATTCTAGGGAAAGTTTGGAAAAACAATTAAACTCCTACAGAAGGAACTCGAACCAAAACATAACATGAACCAAAACCAAGTCCGTCAACAGCGAAAATTCTGCTTCCATAATTTTATGAAATTGTAATTATAGTAATCGTCGCAAGAATTGATATCCCGCTTTCCTGCTTGGTCAGTATTTTAATAGAGAAATAATAATAAAATTAAAATTATTTTGCCGAGTTAATAACCGGTAACCCTGAAATGAATAATTCAATTAATCGCTGAACAGAACCAGCACATGTTTTAATTAGAATATGAATAAATATATGAATGTTGCGTGGTACACACACCATGCAGTACACTTGTTCTGATTGAACATTACATTGTTATGTTTTTATATTTTTATTTATTTTTTTATTTATTTTTTTATTTTTTACACACACCATGCAGTACACTTGTTCTGATTGAACATTATATTGTTGGTTTTTTTATTTTTTATTTTTTTATTATATATTTTATTTTATTTATATTTTTTTTGTTATTTTTTTGTTTTTTTGTTTTTTTATTTTTATTTATTTATTTTATTTATTTATTTTGGGTGATGCTGCTCTTGATAGCCCTAACGTGAGGCTTTCACTAATTTCATGGGACTATCTTATTGCTTCTTTAGCATAGCTTGCTCTTCCTTTTAGTTTGATTTAAAGTCAAGCTAATTTGGAAGTTGAACTAGCATTATATAAAAAATAAGTTCCCTTAGATCACTACGTAGCACAAACTTTTCTTTTCCATACATTTCTCCAAACATTCAAAGTTGCAGAAACTTTTTAAAAAAATAAAGAAATGATCCAGTGACGCAGAAAAAGTTTGATACGCTATTACCCAACTTCGATTAGTGTAAGAGCGTCTCATCTTCCGATTATTTAGAAACCGATTTGATATTCGATGGCAATCGCCTTTGTATCGGTCATATGATTAAAGGAACACTAGCATGAGTTAATCAGCTTTGAGCAGGCATCTGTTAAACTATTATTAAATATCACAATTTTTTTGGAAACATGAAACATCAAACAATATAATATGTATTTACTATCGTTACTTGCGATTTACAAATGAAAGGAAACACGAATAAGGGATATAGAATGTCGAGCGCAATCTGACAAAAGGGGTGGATTAATGATGAACTACAAATCGTGTTGTGAAGACGATCCTGTGTTCTAGACCTTTATTTCATTATATATACAGGGTGTAACAAAAAAGTAGGACCTGTTATATGAACATTAATTAACTTCATTGGCGCAGAGAGTTGGTATTATTATTATTATTATTATTATTATTATTATTATTATTATTAAATACCTTATAACCTCGTAGATACTCTTTCTTAATTCATAAAATTTACATAAAACTTATTACATTGCATTATACAAAGGTGTTGTTCATATTCAGTACTAAAAGCAATAAGTATTAATATACAATGTTAAAAAGTTGAAAACTAAAATTAGCTATGTGCCAGTTACAAAAAAAAATCGTTGTTGTCCCTCGTTGTATTTACTTAAGGGTATGCACTTGACATACATTATGTCATCATCAGCCTTATAAGATGAAATGTGCGATATTACTCTATTGTTGTTTAAATTATGATAGTAATTATCTATCTCTGAATGTACGTTATTCAATTCGGCATTACATTAGGTACATTACATTTCACAATAGTACTGACCTTAAAATGCAGTTTTACACAGTTGCACTTAACATTGCTGAGAGTTTACTGAATTCATGTATGAAAAAAAAAAACACATGATTCTTAAATGTTTAGGTTATACATAGACACTGCTTTTTCTACTGACTATGTAAACACCTATGTATAGAATAATAATAAGTTAAAATTTTATGAATAAAGACAGTGTATGTACAAGGGTATGAGGTTGTATTTGAAAACATGTTACATGAACATAGGTCCTAAAATACTTTATTACTTCGTTAGGATCTTTTACTTAGCAGAATACTCGAAAACAGAACTGTGGAAAATGGTATGAAATGGTACCGGTTCTAAAAACAGAACTTTGGATCACAGAACATCAAGTGAAATGTTCAAAATGCCCTCCATTAAGAGTGATGCAATCGTATATCCGCCGTCGCATGGACTCCCTAATGCGCTGATTTTTCCCTGGAGTATATCGTATTATCTGGCAACCTTGTAGAATATGAGTACGGAGACACTCTACATCCTGCACCGATGTTGCATACAAAAGAGCCTTTAAATACCTCACAAATAAAAATGTAGTGGATTCAAGTCAGGCGAGCATGAAGGCCAATGAATTGGCCCATCTCTTCCTATCCATTTATCACGGAGCCGTCTATTCAGAGATTGTCGAATAGAGAGATTCAAATGAGCAGGAGCTCCATCGTGCATGAAGTACATGCCTCGTCGTATTCGTAATGGCACATGTTCCAACATTTTGTCACATGCACCGATGTTGCATACACAAGAGCTTTTAAATGCCCCACAAATAAAAATGTAATGAATTCAAGTCAGGAGAGCATGGAGAACCAAGGAATTGTCTCACTTCTTCCTATCCATCTATCACGGAGCCGTCTATTCAGAGAAATTAGAGTTGAGATAAAGGGGGGGACCTCGGTTCAATTATCTATCTATCGATATCTGGCAAATCATATTTATTCTGAACATGAAATTAGGCTTAGGAGACAAAATACACAAAATGGTTGTGTTTTTTGTTTCTCTATTTTGCTTTGTTGGTGAAGTGTAAATATTCATTTTCTCCATTACTGCTTAACCATGTTTTTGACTATACAGAGTTGTTTAATTACAGCCAAAATGTGGACAACGGAAGATGTCGATTTAATTGATATTTTTCCCAAGAATCCCCATTTATGGAAATCAAAAGACATCAAACTGACAAATTCCAGCGAAGATAGTTTACCCACACCACGGAATTGCAATTATTTTCACAGCACTTATAATGAGTAGACTAATGGTTTTTTAGACCTGAATCGCCTATGTAGCAGAATAAAATATACATTTATGAAGTAAAATTACAGAAATATGTTATATAGTATAAAAATATGCATTATTACATGCAGATAATGCATATTACATGCAGATAATGCATATTATATGCAGATAATGCATATTATATGCATATAATATAGATTATTTACTTCGTGTGTATATTAATAAACTCAAAACCAGAATATATGTAAATTTGATTCCCAATCCAAAATGCTAGAAATTTTCCCGACTTCTTTAATAGTATATATGTTATCAGCCCTTAGTAACAATTTAAAGTAAATACCATGTGCAAATTTGCAAGTGAAATTGGCTGCTAATGATCAGTTAACAAAGCTTTCGTACATAGGAAAGCTTCTAAAGTATTTTATTTCTACCGATATAATGGGACCAAAATTGAACTGAAAAGTATCATTTGACTCCTATCAATACAAACATTAGGCTTATCTCCTAAAAAACCTTTTTCTTCTTTTCACGTTTATTAAAATAGACACAATTCAGACTTCAAGATGAATTTCTGATTTAAATTTTGTGAACAGATGATGGTTAATTGCACTAATTTGTTTTCTATTTGTTTGTCGCATTTTCATCTACTAACATTTAATTTGTACTAATGTACAAATTTATGTCAAAATGTTTTACTTGTATATAATATGTTTATTTGTAGTTCTACACGCAATGATGTTAAATTAGAGTAAGTAATTAATTCAACCAATGTATACTTTTAGTGTACTTAAACAGAGTTGAATAAAATAATAATATATTCTATGAATAAAAAATAAAGGCCTCTCTAGAGGGTTCGACCTCACGACCCTTAAAAGAAAAGTGTGCGTGGAACGCCACGCGACAGAAGTGAAACTTGTTTTAATTTTAATTTTTCAATTTTTAGTTATTGGATTTTTTCAATTTTGCATTATTGAACTTTTTTATATTGGGTTTTTGGCCTTTTTTAATTTTTGGATTTTTTATTTTTGGATCTTTGAATTTTGGAATTTTTAATTTTTTTATTTTGGATTTTTTAAATTTTAGATCTTTGAAATTTTTATTTTTTGGATTTTTAAATTTTAGATTATTGATTTTTTAATTTTGGATTTTTAGATTTTTCAATTTTGGAATTTGGATTTTTAATTTTTGATTTTTTAAATTTTGGATTTTTGGACTTTTTAATTTTGGATCTTTGAATTTTTAATTTTGGATTTTTGAAATTTTATTTTTTGAATTTTTTGTGTTTGTAATTTTTAATTTTTTTATTTTTAAATTTTGGATTTTGGATTTTTTAAATATTGCATTTTTTATTTTTTAAGTGTTTGGATTTTATTTTTTAAATTTTGGATAGGCCTTCTTGGATTTTTAATTTTGGATTTTTTATTTTTTAAATTTTGGCTTTTTGGACCTTTTAATTTTAGATCTTTGATTTTTTAATTTTGAAATTTTGGATATTTTACATTTTGGATCTTTGATTTTTTTTTATTGTTTGGATTTTTTAAGCGCTATAATGAACCTCCGGATTCCATAAAATAGATAATATACCTTTAGATTGTTTAGGAATTGTCTATTGCCATTGAGCAAGTAAGTATTATTATTATTATTAAGAGGGAAGCCCAAAGAGTGCTGGGTGGATGGGGTGAAAAGGAGTATGGTGAGAAAAGGATTAAGTGAAGAAGATGCTATGGACAGGGACTTATGGACTCAAAAGATTACTCCTAATCATTGAGTTGATTGTTTTCTGTGCAGTCCGCTCCGAAATACCTTACTAATTTCGTGACGGTTATCCTACCTCCTGAATTAATAATAACCGGAAAAGCCATCCCATGGAAAACAGAAGCCAAGTACTTGGGAGTAATATTGGATCAAAAGTTACTATTCAGGAAACATATAGACTCCTTGCGAGCTAAGGCGTATGCCCAATTAAGGAATCTATTCCCATTGTTGAACAACACTTCCAAACTAAACATTCGTACATCCTTAACGATCTATAAAGCATTGGTTAGGAGCATCATAACATATGCTAGCCCAGTGTGGGGCCACGCCAGCAAAACTCATATGAGTAAACTGCAAAAACTACAAAACAGAGTATTATACACTATCACTAAACTTCCGCGAGTCACTCCAATCTGGACCCTCCATAAGGAAACTAACATGGACACCATCCAAGAATATATAGCGACAAGCGCGGCGACATTCTACGAGAGTTGCAACGGGCACGAAAATCCCCAAATCGCGGAGCTGGGCCGTTATGACATAACACACGACAAACACAAGAGGCCGAAGTCACTCCTTCCACAGGAGATGATTGAAGCACTAGGACTCTAACAGAACACACAAGACCTTACATAAGGCGGATAACTGGTAATTCGGACTGGCAATACTCTGAACACGAGCCAAATAGCAGGGGAAAATTTTTAATTTGGTTCCCCGAGTAGAAATTAATAAGCATTTTGTGTGATTTCAGGAAATGGATCTCCAGACTAGAAGTCACCATGCATTAAGCCTACACTAAATAAAATCTGGTCCTATTGCTAAATCACTAAAGTCAAGCTATTCTGCCAAGGTTTTTTGCGGTTTTCCAAGGCCTCGCAACGAATGTTGGAATAGTTCCCTTGCAAAAGACGGGCCGCAACCCGCACAATAACACCCCCCCCCCAAACTTCAAAATTTTTAAATAAAAGGACCCTCTGACCGCGTAAAACAAAATTTTAGAGCAAGAAATTGGATATACAAAATTACAATAGACTGTCTTTTCGGCTACAACAATAGAATGGAACATTCCTAACCACCCCTACTTTACAGCTATGACACCACTTCCAAATCATACTCAAAATCATGGGGCAAATGGGCTTTGCCTAGGTACCCATTGCCTACTACATAGTAGTGGGCATAAAAGAGGAAGGAGCCACGTATCAAAAGTACGTTGCAGATATTCTCAATTCGATTCCGATTCCGATTTTGAGTGTGACACTAATTTCGTGACTGTTTTAGCGTGACACAAGTTCCCGATTTACCCCTACCGCCGCTAAAGAAGTCTCACTTCAAAAGTCCTTTGCCACTGAGCTACAGAGGTTACTTAATAGTACGGTATGCTCTACAACTTCTCTTTCCAATGGACACAACTGATAGCTTCCTGTCCATTTAGTGGAAACGGCCTGTTCAATAGTTTGTGCTTTGTTTCCCTGATTTTGTGTTGTCGAAAAGCGGAAAGAAAACGAAAATTAGACTAGTCTGTCTGGTGGAAAACCGCCTTAAGAAAACTACACTAAACAGTCACCAACAACCCGAGTTTGCAATATGTTTTTCAAATGTTGCAGTTTGTTGCGAAAGACATGTGTCTCTGTTTTGTCCGATTGGTAAAAAACAGCTTTAAGACCAATATTATATGAGTACAATGTTCACGCATGCAGACCCTACTGCAGACATTTTCCTTCTAACACATTTTAACACCGTTCAAAACAGATGAAGGATATGTTAAAACAGGCTGCCAACTTCACAAAGGTTAACATAATAACTCTATTTTCTAATTCAGAATTAACAAAATTACAATACAAAATTAAATTACTGTTTAGCTCATGGATCAGTGACTGACCCAGTGCAAGAATATGTGGAATTTCAAGCAGTCGCAAATGTTCATAATAATTTTGCATCTACGGACACTTGTTATTATGTAAATTCACAAGAACAAACACTGGAAAATTTTAATACATTGTAGCTTCTTTGATCAAACAAATTTACCATTGAACAAAGCGTTTTGGATGTGCGTAAACAGAGTGTACCATAATTAATAGCGTAAACCGGAACGGCTGAAAGTATACGATAACAGAAGCAAAAACCAACAATTGGTCCGCAAACAAGCCGTATGCGAGATTTATTATTGCGAATGTGTGGTTATGAGCCGCCACGGACTTCATTAAGAAACATCGTCCTAGTACAAATGAATTTGAAGAGTACACTCTTTCTGTTAAAGGAGGTGTTCAAAGTGCTGTCCTTGCACCTGGATGCAATACTGCACTCGTCTCTGCAGTGAGTTTCGAATTCTTTCAAACTCCCCCGAATCAATTCTTGCTCCAGTACTTCAACGGTATCAACGGGAGTGCTATACACTACACTTTTGAGGTGAACCATACAGGAAAATCCAAAAGATTGAGATCAGGTGATCGAGGAGGCCAATGTATAGGCTCTCCTCGACCTATCCATTTTGACCATATCTCCACGTTATATCTTTTCTTACAGTAGCAGGAAGAGATCTACGGTGCTCCATCATGCATTTACCACATATTCCGACGTTTTCAAGGGGAACATCCTCGAGCAACTCTGGCGGAGCGGATTCCGCCGCAGAAACCGAAGGTAGCTCTGTCCATCGAGTTTTCTCGGAAGAATGTATGGCCCAATGAGACGATCACTTAGTACCCCTAACCACATGTTCAATGAGAAACATTGCTGATGTGGTGACTCGTGAACTACAGCATGTGGGTTTACTTCGCACCATACATGTGTAAGCCTATTATGATGACTAAAAATACCATCGCGTGTGAACCCCGCTTCGTCGATAGTAAAATGTTATTGTCGTCAAACGAGGGTTGCCTACACCTGTTCTTGCAGCCACTGACAAACATTCACTCTAGGCCCAAAGACCTGATCCCTGAGACATTGAAATCCTTGAAGTTGGTAAGGGTACGGTGCATAGCGATGTAAAATTCTCCATACGCTACTCTGGCCTAGTACAGGCACTTGTGTGGCAATTCTTCTCGTTAAAGTTCCTGGAGAGATTTATATTGCTTCCAACACCATATCCTCAAGTCCTCAACTGCAGGAGTAATGCGTGCAGGCTTCCTGCTCCGCTGCCACGTACGAAACTACCCTGTTCTCTTAAGTGCTGATGGATTCTTGTAAATGTGCGATTTTCCGGTTGTCTTGGATCAGGGTACTTTTCACTGTACAAACGCGCAGCCTCCCGTGCATTGCCGTTTGCCAAACCATACATGAAATGCATGTCCGCATACTCTTCGTTGCTATATGATTCCATTTTGACTACGTAGAGTTCAGCACAGACGAGTGATCTGGCTGCTTCGACAGTGTCTGTCATGTATGGTTTGCTCCACCTTAGAACAATGTTCAGTTTTGTAAACAAGAGCATATCGCGGACCGCTTCGAAGTGCGCAACGAGTGAAGGAGGTCAGTGGCGGCTCATAAACCCACATTCGCAATAATAAATCTCGCACATGGCTTGTTTGCAGACCCATTTTTACTGGGTTATCTGGCTTTTGCATCTGTTATCGTATACTTTCCACCGTTTCTGTTTGCGCTATTAATTGTGGTACACCGTGTATAAGCTGCGTATGAGCAAAAGAAGATATGAAAATATTTTACAATTTTATGTGTGGTGAAACATCTTCTATTCGCATAATAATAAATATAATACAAAATATAACAATGGAACCACTTAATGCTTCAAGAGCAGTTAATTTAAAAAGGATTTGTAGACACACCAAATACATTTACAGCTTGAACAGTTTCCATTGATGCTGTGCTTCTGGCATTTTTGTGAATGTGAACGATAAATTTTCAGAATAGTAAAATTCTGGTTCCACCCTTGACATTTTATTATAAAATTTTGTAATTTTCAAAAATATTCTAAACACCCTTTCCCATGTATAAAGCTAAAAAGTTATATAAAACTACCGTAATGAAAATATGTTAAAAATCACCCTTGAAGGTGTATGTACCCCAGACTTTAATTTGAATTTTCTTTTTGTAAGAACTTTTTATTGAGTCTACTTATATTACAAAACATTTATTAAAAGCAGCAGTACAAAGTATTTGTTCATTCGCTATAGTTTAAGTACCAATATTGTTCTTAGCACAATATGGATATAGTATAGTATGCCTGTAATGGCATTCATTAAGACGCGAGTGATCGTTTCATAATTTCCATATGAGCGTCCTCATGATCATTATAGGCAAGTTACACACGGCTGTTTTTGTTCGACCATGAATAAATGTCCAAGTTCTGAGATTTAGAATACATTGTAATTCATCAATAAAACTCTGTCTCAGCGATGAGCAGTTAGTAAGTTCTCTTCGTTTGCGAAATGACGGATGACGACGTGCAGGGAGCTCATGGCATCTCTTGGCCTTTTGACGTCTAAGCAAGGCATATTAAAACACAGGAAATGAACTCAATTTAGTATAACATTAAAACTAACGCAAACAGAATTGATTTTATTTTAAATAAGGGTTGTTTATTGTGCAGTTTGAATTGCTGCTTTCAAGGCTTGTAGATTGTTCCGTGTAAGATATTAATCGATAGTTGGACAACAGTGTTATAATGAAATTCAGTATCATAATGGATGTCATTATGATCCTGTGACTTAGCAGTGTCATAAATTACATCTATCATGACACTGAATGTACGAGGGGCATACTGCCCGTAGACTGAAATCGCTACAAAACTTGCAGTTGGACATAGAGCGTTGCAAGAAATGATTCACAGCTTAGGTTATCGGAAAGTTGGGTCCCACGTTTATTGATCGAGGACCACAATCTTCAGAGAGGAACCATTGCCCAAAACCTTCTTCAGAGATTTCGAAATGAAGGTGATGAATTTTTGACGAGTATTGTGACTGGAGATGAAAGCTGATTCCATCATTATGAACCTGAAACAAAACAACAGAGTAGGAATTGTATTGTATTCGCCATCGAAGAAGAAAGCGAAGACAGCTGGAACGGAATTCTATCGCAAGGGTATTTTAAAACTCTCAGAACGATGTGTGCAAAAAAAGGATACTATGTGGAAAAGTGAAAGAAAGGCCTGTAGATTGAGATGATATACTTGGTTTCACTTACAAATAAAGATTAAGGTTGTGAAAAAATGTTGCACACGACTTTCAGTATGCCCCTCGTAATAAGCGTATTATAGCATGGTCGAACAAAAACTCTACTTTTGCTTTGTAACATAGATACCTATAATCTAGAATGAGAGGTGGTTTCCTTTAATGTGTTCTGAGCTCAGGGGAACACGCAAGGCGCTCTTAAGTGCAGTTCATTGTCAAATAAATAAAATGTTTCAAATTAATTATTTTCAGATAATTGAAAAATTAAAATAGTAATATTTTTCTTGAGACATTTTCATTTGCATTTTATGTACCGGTAATTAAAAAAAAATAAATCTTACCTTCATTGCAGGCTTGTGAAGGATTTCCTCTTTACTTATTTACTTGTCTGGATTCGAAGATTATTAATGTGTAAGCTAATTTTTTCAACACCTCTTCAGCTTAGCTGGCTGAACCATTCTGTACTAGCTGTGCTGCACTGTACTTTCCCATTTTATAGCAAACATTCCTTAAAATGTGTTTCAATTTATCCTAACGGAACCTGCTGGAATTTTTCGTGTGCGTATAATAAATTATGATATAGTACATGATTTAATGTTATATTAAAGTGGAAGAAATACTGACACATGTATTTATGAAAATACCGACAACAAGTGCATCTGAATTTATCCGAGTGGTATTTAAAAGTGACTGTGATTAACTTTTTGTCATAAATTACATAAACGGTCATGTAATCTTCTTTTCAAAATATGTCGTCTAAGGAATGAGGAAAATGAAACTCTGTTATTAGAAAATAGCACGTTGAATTATATGACAATAGGACTTAGTTTTGTAAGTTATAGCAGACATCTTTGTATGTCAATAGTGCGTATGTAAAGATAATAAAATAAGTACGTCAACATTTTTAAACGGTATTAATTAAAATTTTCTTTCTTATCAACATCGTACACAATTTTATCTAATATGTTTCTGTCAAGATTAGCCCCATATGTGGACGAAATAATTGGAGATCACCAATGTGGATTTAGGCGAAATAGATAAACCATTGATCAAATATTTTGTATTCATCAAATCTTGGAGAAAAAGTGGTAATACGATCATAATATATCACCAAAATTATGCTTACCAGATATACATATATTTTAAAAAAGAATATGATTCAATCAGACAAATTGTACAATATCCTCAATGAGTTTGGGATACCAAGGAAGTTAGTTAGGCTGATCAAAATGTGTCTTAATGAAAACTATAGCAGAGTCATGGTAGGGAAATTTTTATCAGATGGTTTGCCGTTAGAAACGGCCTTAAGCAAGGAGATGCACTATCTCCTATACAGTATAATTTCGTTTGAAATATGCCATTGGGAAAGTACAGGAAAACAAGGTAGGCCTAGAATTAATAGCAACCGCCCGATTTTAGCTTATTCAGATGATGTTTATCTTTGGGGGATGACATAAACACAATCGAGAGAAATGCAGAAAGTCTTTTCGATGCCTGCAGGAATGACGGATTGGAAATTAACACAGAAAAGGCTAAGTATATGGTCATGAAAAGTCAAAATATTGCGTTACAAAGTATTGGAATAGCCAGTAATAGTTCAGAAAAACTGGAGAAATTGAAATATCTGGGACCAATAATTACAGATACTAAATTATTAAGGTAGAAGTTCAGTGTAGGTTGATATCAGAAAATGATTGTTTTTCTGCAGTTCACAAACTTTTATCTTCTCACATTCTGTCCAAAAATCTAAAAATAAAAAAATTATAAGACACTTATCCTGCCCCTTGTATGATATGGCAACGTGGTTGCTATTCATAGTGTGAGAGTGTTTGAAAGGAGGAGGATGCTTAGGGAAATATTGGGACTAAGAGGTATGAAAATGAAGACTGGAAAAAATGCACAACGAAGAGCTTCATAATCTGTACTTTTCACAGAATATGAGTAAGGGTAATTAAATCACGGTGGATGAAATGGACTGGGCATGTTGCGCGCATGGGGGGAGGAAAGACATATCTTAAAAATATTGACAGGGAGTACGGAAGGGAAGAGATCACTTGGAACATCTAGACGTAGGTTGAAGTACAATATTAGGATAGATTTAAGGGAAGTAGGCTTTTTGACGGATGGTTCTAAGGAGTTAGCACAGAATACGGTTGAATGACGGGCTCAGGTAGGCGCGACAATGAAGAAAATGAAAATTGATTATATTCCTTTAACTTAGGAATTGTATATTGCCATTGAGTAAGTGTTATTAAAATATATTTTAAGAAAGGAGTTAAAATGATGTTGGGTATTAACTAGATTGTACAAATACCTAATTAATTGGAAAGAATTAAAGTGAGATATACTTACAGTTTCTTGTGAAGGGAAATTACTTACTCTCAGCAAAATATTTGCACATGGGTCATTCTCCAGAAAAGGGCAGATTTCAATGTTAGAATTTTTTTTAAAATTATTTTTTATTTTGGACCATGTAATTTTTTTTAGGTAATATTTCCTTCTGAAGATTACTACTGAGGTACTTGCCCTATTTACCGAGTGATATTTTGCATTAAATTAACAAGGTTAGAAAATGGCGCATTCATGGAGGGGAGAAAATAGTAAGAAATAGTAATTAGATAGATAGATTTATTGTCGTTAAGCACAAATACAGGCAATAGACAGTGTCAAATAAAATAAATACATTGCTTATTTACTATGCTTATAACCCAACAATTATGATAAAATTATTTCACTTAACATAAATTCGTCCACAGAATAAAAAGGGTTTAAGACTAACCATCTATGCAGTTTGCTTTTAAAAGCATTCAAATGAAGACATTTAAAGTTGTAGGGTAGCTTGTTATATAGCTTAGGTCCAATATAAACATGACTATTTTGAGTTTTGGATAGTCTGCAGAGTGGTAAATTGATCATATTTTTAGATCTAGTATGATGAGTGTGTATGTCACTTCTTAGACCAAAATTGTTAGCATTTGTATGCAAAAGAACTAAATTGCTATAAATATACAAATTAAAAATAGTTAAAATACCTAGGTCTTTGAAGATTGGCCTACATGGCGTTCTGCTATCACATTTTCTTATTATTCTAACAATCTTTTTCTGAAGTATTAGAATATCCTTAGTACCACTACTACCTCCATACAGAATGATACCATATCTGATGATAGATTCACAAAAAGCAAAATACATACTTCTTAAATAGCTTAGAGGTATTTGGTCTCTTAAATTCCTGAGGAGGAATATTGCTTTCGATAGTCTTAACTTTATGAACTCAATATGATTGTGCCAGGTCAATTTGCTGTCAATGTACATGCCCAAAAATTTCACATTTGTACAGTTAATGTTAGGTGTCAATTCCAATATGTGTTTTAAACTGAAAACCATGTGAACTGTTTTTTCATCATTTAGTAATAAGCTATTCGATTTAAACCATACACCTGCATTTTCCTTGATATTTTCCATATTCACCAACAGATTTTCGAAGTTCTTCTCAGTGGAAATAAAGGTTGTATCGTCAGCATATACAACAGAGGTACAAGGCACATTGCATGGCAAGTCATTGACTGCAATAAGAAACAACAAGGGACCCAAAATGGAGCCCTGAGGAACCCCACGTTTTATATTCTGGGTTGCAGAAATTTCATTGTTGACACTAACAATCTGTTTGCGTTCTTTCAAATATGAAATTAAGAGTTCCAGCTGAATATCTTTAATACCATAAAAGTTTAATTTGTTAATTAGGATTTCGTGTTCAATACAATCGAAAGCCTTGCTCAAATCGCAAAAAATACCACAGAGATAACTACCGTTCTCAAAAGACTCCAAAACGTCATTGACCAATGTTACAATAGCATCAATTGTACTCCTACCCTTGCGAAAACCATATTGCTGATTATAGAACATTTCAAAATTTTCAAAATAACTATAGATTTTGTTATGAATTACATATTCAAAAACTTTTGATAATACGGGAATTAAAGATATGGGGCGGTAACTTGAAACATCCAAAGGAGATCCTTTTTTAAACACTGGAACTACCCTAGCAACTTTAAGTAACTTTGGAAAAGAGCCTTGAGACATACACCGATTTATACAAACGGATAAAGGAAATGCTATGGTGTCAATTATTTTCTTCAGAAGATTGTTCGTCATGCCATATATATCGATGCTGTTTGAGTTCTTGAGATTAAATACAATCTTCAATACCTCCTCAACAGTGACTTCACTCCAATATAAATTTGCATTGGTCGGATTAAGATTTGTCAATAAATCCTTATACGATACGTTAGATTCAGTAACTTGTGATCTGATTTCATCAACACAATTTATAAAATAATTGCTTAGGGAGTCTGCAGAAAGTGGAATGCTTGCCTTATTGGAACTACTTACTTTAAATTTGTTTATGATTGCCCATGCAGTCTTAGATTTATTGTCAGAGTTGTTAATCAAGCTTATATTATATTGTAATTTGGCTTCCTTAAGTTTATCTCTGTATACATTTTTAAGTTTTAGATAACCTTGTTTATAGTTAGACCCAAATTTCTTGTAGGCATCATACAGTAGCATCAAATTCTTCTTCAAAACTTTTAACTCATTGGTATACCAAGAGTGATTATGTTTTTTACAGACACTATTATTATTCATTCTGAGCTTAAAACATTCGTTAAAATTAAGTATTAGAACATTAAAGAATTTATTAAATAGTTCCTCAGAAGTTATATTAAAGTCATTTAGGAATATATTCCAGTTTACTGAGTTCATCTTAAACTTAAACTGTTCTACCTCATAATCAGTAAAACTTCTGTAGGATATTGTTTTACTCTCTGATTGACTTATTTTAGTTAAGTCGGTCGAGAAAACAATAGCGGAGTGGTCAGACTATAAGAACTCGGATTTCTTAACAGCACAGTTATTGACAGAGATGTTGGAGAAAACATTGTCTAGGCAAGCCGATTCACGTGTAGGTTCAAAATTGTGGCATATTAATCCAAATTCCATGAGTAAATTCTCAAAGTCTATTACTGTTCTCTTTCTTTTATTAATGTCAAAATCTGAATTTAAGTCACCTCCAATGACAATTTTATGTTTTGTCCACTGTTTCAAATGAGATAAAAGATTATTTAGATTTCGTAGAAATACATTGGTATCCCCAAGTGGAGTACGATAGACAGTCACAATAATCAATTTTGAACTGTCTACAATGGCAGCACATGCCTCAAAATGCTTCTCACAAGTAAAATCATGTATGTCTAATTTTCTACAGATAATGTCGTCACTAGCATATATTGCTGTACCTCCTCTCCTGGAACAAGATCTTGAGTAGTAGGATACACACTTATAACCTATGATGTTCAAACATTCAATTTCTGTTTTAGTTAACCAGTGTTCACTTAGACATAAGAAGTTAAAAGAGTTGTTGCTTATGAAGTCATTCAAGACAATTGACTTTCCACTTAGTCCCTGTATGTTTAAAAACATAAACAGTACCTTAAACAAGTTGCTTAAAATCATATTTGTTGACTTTTTGTTATTACTCATAGTATCAGAGGTTATCACTGCGTCTGATTTACACCGCTCACTGGGACTTGGTTTTGCTGTTGATGTTGACGACGGTCGTTCATAGGGAATAAAAAACGTCTTATTCTTGCACTTTTTGGCCAATTTTGCGCATCCAGGGCTTTTTCAAAGTTCTCTTCATACACATCAAACCGAAATGAGGAATAGATATCAGGATATTTAGAGTTAAGTTTTTGGCATACAACTTCTGGAAATTTCGGCTTTAGATAAGTTTCTAAGTCTACAACTTCAGTCTCTGGGTCTAGCCTAAAAACATGCAAAGATGCAAGTTTTGGGACTCCTTTAAGGGTACACTCACTCGAATCTATTTCACTGCGATTACCAACCACAACTTTACGTTTTTGCTTTCTGCTTACTACTGAAGTCCAGAGTTCAGTGCCATTTATAGGTTTAGGTTTGTTTACGTTGTCCAAGATTTCAACTCCAGAATTTTCTACGTTTACTTTCTCAGAAGTACTTCCATGCTCACTTTCTACTGTAGTTGAATTTACCATTCCATTAATTTTTACAGAAGCCTTCTGTTTGCCTAAAACACTTATCGTAGGTTGTTTATTTGTAGCAATTACATCATGTACGGATAACGGTAATTCAATCTTATTTCCTAATGAGGACGTGTTGTTTTTGTAGTTCGTTTGTAAAAATTCGACTTGATCAATCAATAGTTTCACTTTACCCTTCAGAACACTAACAACGTTGTCCTTTTGTTGTAAAATGTACTTAACTACACTAATATTCAATTTACCGTTTTCATCAGCTAGATCACTCAGGAAATCGTAACTGACAGATTCAAAGTCATTATGAGTATCATTGACAGTAATACCAATATCACAACATTTTATGGTGTTATTTTCCAATATTTGAATATTAAGAGTCTTTGCACAACTTATATGAAAAACACTTTGACAATCCACACATTTAACTCCATTTACAACACGAGATTTACATCGTTTGCATGCGACGCCACCATTGCTTCCAGTACTACCGCTATCTTTGTCTTTGCCCATGAGCGTAGGTCAGGAGCAAGCGAGAACGATGTGTACACCACGGGCGACTAGACTAGACTGTTATATAGAAGTTATGTGAGAATTAGAATTAATTTACTGTATTAAATGTTATCATGAAAAAGAACAATACTTATTACCATACAAATGGATTAACACACAACTTATTACTTATTTTTATCTATGTTAAAATAGATTATCACCTTCAAATCAAAACTTTAAATCAAAACATGATATATTGTCATAAACTATTAGGCTAAACCAGTATCTTCTTTAAACAAAAATAAAAAATGCAGACAATTAAATATGTCATCAATTACAACATTAATTACACCTCCATGGATAGGACTCGAGAGTAACAGTAACGGAGGTGAGGGTAACGGAGGTGAGGGTAACGGAGGTGAGGGTAACGGAGGTGAGATTTTTCTCTAATTTGTCAAACAGCTTGGGAACATTTGAGGTTAGAAAATCTCAGTTCTAGAGTTTAACTTTGCATTCCTTATTATTATAATTTATAGCAAAAGTAAATATAAAAACATACAACTTTACCGTTGGATGTAGGTAACGGAGGTGAGGAAGTCCAATTACCAACTCTGCATTTAGCCCTTTTTCACAAACAAAAAAAATCTGATGTGAAAGTCACATAACTTCCTCTGCCCAAATAAAAGTTAGCAGTATTCACATATCCTTGTACAGAATCGCAAGACACAACTTTACGCTAATTATGCTGTAAATACCTTATAGCCCCTCATTGTTGCGACTAAAAACCACTGCCTTCTAGACTCGTGTATACATTGCCTGTCCTATACGGCTAATTTTGCGTACGCGGCGACATTACAGATGGCAGCACCTTTCACACCCAGCTGCAATACCCTTTACATTACCGTATGCTGTGTTGCCCTCTGAAGTATAAACTCGGAAACTTTTTTTGCTGGAATTTCATGCTATCTGGGTGTGAACTGTGTCGGTCGCCTCTACTGGAGAGATTAGGCAATTTAACAATACTCTGAACTCCATGTTAAAATTAAGCATGGACAGGCAGTGTAATTCTCGAGACGGCGGTGCTAAAAACACAGGCTACAAACTAAAAAAAAGCAAGTGACTGCAAACGTTTATTGAACTTTCCGTCATTCAGAATAATTTCCGAAATTTATCGAATATTCCCCTCAGATATTTCTTTACTGTAAGTACATCTTTCTTACTTCACGTACTTATATAGAATAAGAGGCCGTGAATGTCCGCGTATTGAGTTGTTCACCAGGCAAGACAGAGCACTGCCTTCTAGACTTTATTACACGTGTATACACTGCCTGTCCTATACTGCTAATTTTGCGTACGCGGCGACATTACAGATGGCAGCACCTACCACACCCAGCTGCAATACCCTTTACATTAACGTATGCTCTGTGTTGCCCTCAGAAGTATAAACTCGGAAACTGAAATATGCTGGAATTTCATGTTATCTGTGTGTGAACTGTGTCGCCTCTACTGGAAAAATTAGGCAATATAATAATACTCTGAACTCCATGTTAAAATTAAGCATAGGACAGGCAGTGTAATTCTCGAGACGGCGGTGGACAGAGTATCTACAAACAATAGGTAGTTTACAACCACCCTTCAGAGAATTTTTTTTTTAAAGTTTCAAATAAAAGTTTTAGCTCTTGGTATAAGCACTCCATGTACAAAATTTAAATGAAATCGTTAGAGCCGTTTTTGATAAAATCGTGACAAACGAAAATTTATTCGTGTAAAGTCCCCTTAAAAGTAAGGGAAAGTTGTCGCCACTCTTCGTATCACAGCCTCAGAAGGTACCTAACCCAAATACAAAATTTTGTTTTCGTACGACTTTCCGTTACATGAGGCCGTATTGCAAAGAGCGTGTATTCACAGTGAGTGGCTTATAACTACCCTTCAGAGAATTTATTCAAAAAAATGTTTCAAATAAAAGTTTTAGCTCTTAGTATAAGCAACCCAAGTTCAAAATTTAAAGAAAATCGTTAGAGCCGTTTTCGAGAAAATCGCAAAAAACGAAAAATTCTTCATGTAAAGTCCCCTTAAAAATAAGAGAAACTTGTAGCCAATCTTCATCTCACATCTTCAGAAAGTACCTGACCCAAATACGAAATTTTGTTTTCATAGGATTTTCAGTTTTCGAGCTAGCCCGTTCACAGGTATTCCACACAGACACACAGACACACTGACACACAGACATGTTTCCAAAAATAGTATTTTTGGATCCAGGGGGCTTTGAAACGTGTATATATGCTAAAAACTCAACTTCGAATTTTGGGGTCGAAAACAATACTTTCTCTACCTATAGTACCTATGGTAAGGGCAGAGGAAGTAACAACACTTAAAAGCACACTAGCAGCTTGGCTTTATATGAATGATGAGAAAACTGCCAAAAGTTGGAGTCCAAGGAAAATAGAAAGACTACAGTGCCATATCTGTGGAAATAATTTAACTTTTATATTGTTTCACGGAGGTGAGGTCTCACCTTGGGACAGGCATGTTTAGTGCAAAAAATTGTCTTTACAAAATGATATATTTTCTTTTCAGTTATTAATGACTCATTTTTTGAGCTGTTTGTTCTTGTTATAAAACTAAAATGGAATACAAATTAAAGCCTGTTGAATTATGAAAGAATGAAAATGACAAGTCAGGCATTGGGACATGACACGGAGGTGAGATCTCACATACTGTGCCCTAAAATGCAGAAAATTGTAACTTTTGTTTAAAAAGTGGAATATGGGATCAAATAAACCTTATTTCAATCTAACTTATCATAATAATTCATAATCCATAAATACTTATTTTACACCAGAAAATCAACTGCGAAATGAATCTGCCCTTTTTTGGAGAATAACCCACATACAGTCACCTCAAACACTCTAGACAATTGCTATCTCTGTCTCAAACCTCGTTACGAACCTGTATGTATTTGGTTACTATAAGATTCAAACATCTTCAAAACTTCTGTTATTGATAGTAAATTCAGTTAAAAGGTCTTTGAGTTCTGATATATTACTCTTTAATTCCTGGATTTCATAATTAATCTGTTCGACCCGTTTTTTCGATTCATCAGCTAATTCACCCTTTCTTTCAGCTTTGTCTTTAGCAGCTTCCAGAATCTTTGGATGAAGAAACAGTCCGAATCTCAAAGTCCCAAAAGAAAAGCATTGGTCAGGCCTGTACTCTTTAACCCCTACTGTTTTATACGTTGGATCTTCATATCGACCAATTAGCTTGTTCTGTTTCAAAATTATTGTAAGCGTGCCATCCGGGAGAACTTTTGGAAATAGTCACTTTACCTAATAAATGCCTTCTCCAAGGAAGGTAAGTCATAAGTCCCCGAAGAGGTCTCCCGATCAGGACATTCTCAAAGTGGTATACCATGTTCACTTTAAAACAGTGGGCCACCAGCTCAGCATCGTTTCTAATTTCTTGGGTATCACTCACAGCCAAGCCATTCAATAAATTCAAAAGCACTATCGTAATAAGGAATACGAAGAAAATGAAGAACAATATGTAGCCACCATGACGGAAGGACATGCCAGAAGCGTCGAATTCACCTATCATCATCACCACCGTCTTCAGTAAGGACTTAGCAAAGTCACTGTAGAAGTCAGTTTCGGCTTCGTCAAAAGAGTAATTTCCACTTATATTGCGGAAAACAAAGGTTCCCACTTGCTGCTCAGGCGGATCTTCACTGTGGTACAATCTATAAAAGCTTAATGCAAACGCAATGATGAGCGGAGAATAACAACTAAGAAACTTTAAGTAGTTACAACATACTCTCTTCATCATTTCGTTATAAATCGCCAAGGTATAGATGTATCCAAATTGTAGAATCACTTCAGTCCATGAAAGAAGAAGCGTGATGGCCGTCAGGAAATTAGAGCAGTATCCGGTTAAAGTAGCCGCAGTTGTAATAATAATTCCTATTTCTAGGAAATTTTCCAAATTCTTTATATATTTTGCTTTATCTGGTAGAAGTATAAATTGCATGAGTTCTCTAAAGATAAAACCGAGGAAAAGGACTATTAGAATAATCCTGATTATTGCAGTAGCTTCCGGATTACAAACAGTACTTTGGGAACCGCATTCGGTGCAACTGTTGCATAAAATATAAGCCGTGAGAAACGTAACAAACACTGTGTAAAACAAGGTATTGAGGTATGAAAGCAAGCATATTCTGTTCCATTTCAAGTGAAGAAATATAAGGAAGACGGGATGTTTGATCAGATGTCGCAACTTGTTTGAATGGCTGATGTAAAATAGAGGAAACATCTCTGGAAGTTCTTCTTTTGATCCTTCAGCAGACTCAACATCTTTCAGTGGCACAGATTCTCCATTAGTTGCTTGTTGGACACCAGATTTATAGGATATATTAATTTCTGTGGTCTTAGGACTACATTCGGACGGTTTAAGTATTTGAAAATTCACTCTCAGTTTGTAAATATTGGACTTCTTGTCGGTTTCCACTCTCTGAATACAGTTGTCTAGTGCTTCGTTCAAAATACTAGGCTCTATATCATTCAAAGGCGAAACTTTGAAAATATTCAGCGTACCAATGTAAGCTCCTTTTTCAAGTAACTTCTTCACGAAATGATCGTCCTCTTCCATCACGGCATAGTGGAGCGCAGTATGACCAAATTCATCACCGAAGTTGATTGGAATATGCAATTCATTGTTTTTTTCCAAAAGATAATCAAAACATTCAGTATGTTGCCTATTTCCACCAAGTTTTGAACCCAAGCCTTCCAGAACAGAATGAAGAAGAGTTTTTTGTTTTACAATTCCAATCTTTGCATGCTTTTGTTTGAGAAATCTTAGAATCTTGAAGTGACCGTAGAAACAGGCTAAATGTATGGGTGGCCTTTTCTCGTTGAGGCCAACTGCATCAACATCTGCTTCTAGATCTACGAGCATTTGAACTATTTCAAATATTCCTTTCTCACATGCTAACTGTAGGAAAGTTTTTGGTAATGTTGTTGAGGAGTTGACATAATCTTTACTAATTTTCTCCTTAAATGTATCGATGGCATTGATATTAAGGAAGCTGTACAGTTCTGAAGGAATATTGTCATCTCCAACATCTTCTGGTATGTCGGGGATATCCAGATCAGGATAGTTTTGTTTGATCAATTGTTTGTCATCAGGCTTTAAGTAGTGAGTGCGATTCAGTACATCTTCAAGAATTTCTCTTTTGCACTTTTTCCTTGCAGCTTCACCAATAGCGGTCCGTTTGCCAATATCAAACTTGGCACTTATTTTTGGGTGTGTTGCCAAATATTTAAAAGTAGTTTCAGTTTTTGGAAGATTAGTAGCGGACAAGTAGAGTGCTGATCGACCTCGGGAGTTAAGTATATTTGGATTGATATCTGAATGAGCTAATAGTACTTTTAAAGCGGGCAGGTTATTCTTTTCAGCTGCGAAATGAATTGCAGCGTAAGAGTCTCTTATTTGGCATTTCACATTTGGATCTGCCCCATTGTCAAGTAGCACTCTTATGAATTCTGCGGATTCTTCGAAGTTTTCTTTTTCACAGGCTCTTCCTAGAAGCGTATTGTAATATGGTTTTCCAAACTCGTGATTGGGGTCAACAAGTTGCTGACCATCCTTACCTTTCCTTTTGAGTAATGCACGGAAATTGTTCAGATCTTGGTCTTCCAAGTATTTAATCAATTTCTGCTCTTAGCTGGCACTGAGTCTTCCAGGCATCTTCCTAGAAATAGGAAAACAAATAGTGTATAAGTTATGATGCAAGTTGAAATGAATAGGAATGATGAAAACAATTGCAATGATGTGCTAGTGGTTGTGGTGGTGAAAGTGATGAGTGAGTTGCAATATAACAGATTCACAAATCTATAACGCTATGATTATGTCAATATTAGATATACATTTTATACTATAATAATAGCACAACTTTCCAAACCATTCACTAGTGGCTACAATTTTTTTAGCTCTCTTCATATATTATTTACCAATTATATATATTTAGACCTATGTCTATATACAGCAAAAATTAATAGATTCTTGGATATTTTCATTGTACTTATAATTTATTACTTAAATTTCATGACACTTTAAAAATGAAGTCAGTTAACTTAGAGCTTTCAAAATATTCACATCTGATGGCCGAAATTAAAGCAGTGAACAACAGGACGATCGTATGATGGCCCACTGATCTCTTCACTGATAAGTTCAGATTCAGTCTCCAACCTGACTCTCGATAAAATCGCTTCTGGCGAGAACCAGGGATATGATTTTGACCCGGAAACATTGACAACAGAGGCAATATGAAGGAGGTTCTACAGCGGTATCACAGCGGGGTTATCACTAGGGCTCGGATCCTTATGTAATTACATATTCTATTCCTTTACTTGTAGACTACTATAAATGAAAACTGTCGGCAATTTGAGCTTCTGTTCTGATTATTAGTTGAGTTTCATTTTACATATTTTTACATATTCACAGTAATACTACATATTTTACATATTATGTAAAGAATGTAACATTTTTGTACATAAAATCTAGGAAATCAGAAAAAAATTATTTAATTTTGTTTTATTTTTCATTAATTTTCTTCTATAAAGAAAACATTTCAGTTGCCAAAAGTAAGGATAATTCTTCTAATTTTTGTGAATTCCAACACAAATGCAAAATACGGTGGTTCTCAATGCCTCAGCTATCTATATTAGAACTTATTGTTTCTCAGAACTTGGGCTATCCAGGTTTGTTGGTCTTTGTACTCGTACTACAAATTGAAACCAGCTAATTAGAAAGGATTACAATCAGGTTTCAAGTAGCAAAAGTACCGTTATTTGCACGGTACAAAAGAGTTTTTCTGGGAAGTCTTAAGGCTGAAGTTTGCATAGGGCTTGAGGGCAAGAGCTTTTGCTACAATACATATTTCTCCACAAACTTAAGTGCATTACATTTTCAAAAATATCTGTAAAGCATTTTTACTATGGCTGTAATTTGGTAAATCATTTAAGTTGCACCCACTGTCAAAATTAAAGGTAGCGTGTAGAAGCTTGTGCGAACATTTTCATATATTTATGGCATTGAAAATATTAATTTTAAACTACATATATTTTTAATATTACATATTTTATTACATATTTCCCTGATATTTACTACATTTTTATGTACATATTTTGCAGTTTGATATTTGGCCTACATAAAAATCCGGGCCCTAATTATCACAAAGACTTGAGAAGCAACTCTGCACAAAGTTGTTAGGGAAAATCTGCAAGATTTAACAGCTGTCAAGTTTTAATAGATAAGATATTGGCACCATATGTTCGAGGTATTATCGAACAACTCAGAATGTTAACATGCGGTACATCAAAGGCATGCGATTCATTATTGTTCTTCGCCGCCTCGTCACTCGATAAGAATGCGCTGTTGTCACTTGTAACTTAGCGCCCACAGACCAGTCAGATGAAATATGCAATCATTAATATACTCCTCTTAATAGTTTTCAGCTTCCCTTCCACTTAGCCTTCATATCATCATCATCATCATTAATATTATTAACACCGACAAACATCAAGAGAACACTAACATGTTGCAAGAGATCTTGCAACTCTGCTGAAGTACTCACGCGGAGTTGACATGTAGCTGTCAAAATGAATTTTTAGATTCTGATTGGTTGAAATTCCTGAGGAAACAATCTGATTGGCGCGGCAGGAAATAAAAAAATATTGCTATCTCGTGTATTAAACATCAAAGGCACTCCGCATGTTAACCATTTCAGTAGTTCGATAATACTATTTACTCATATGTTCCTGTCGTAGATGTTTATGGAATTTTTAATAATACTAATGGAGAACTTCACTGTTTCCTCTAAGTCCTAGGTATTTGCAGGATGGGACCTTGAAGTGAGGAATGTAAACCATTTAATTTACTTAAATTTGTCCAGAGTATTTTTTTTCTGTATTTTAATTGCAGCAGTGCTAAAGTTTCAAATTATTTATGCCTATCGCAAAAAATAGCGGATGCAGCCTTATCCTAGTTTGTAGCTCAGATTTCTAACAGAGTATCGCAGTTGTCGAAATAATATTATGAATGTTGGGAGGATGTTTTCTTTAATGAAAAATTCAGACACCCTTTTAACCACTTGGGAGCGTGAAATATGGAGTATAGTTTTCCGCATGGACCATATTCAAATTTTGATACCCCACAGTGATTGCTTGTTTTTTTCTGTATTGATTGTCAGTTTAAAAAATTATGCCAGGTTAATTCAGTTGTAGCTTCTAGATCGTCATTTAATTCGTTTATTTCGTGGTTGTCTGGTTGTGTTGTCACTTGTCTTCATAAATCGTAGATTTAGAATAACAAGATTCTATTTGACATTTTTAGCTAAATAGAAATTTTTATACATTACAACCATAGTTATCTGTGACCTATCTAAGTATAGTGTATGTTGATATCTCAAGTAATTATTCGTGATAAAACCAGGTTTACAAAATTTTAATTGCACTTTCAGTTGTTTCCTAAGAGTGACAATGTTTTGTTTGAATGTGAATGTTCGGGGAAACCAACGTAATTGAATTTGAAATGCCATGCCATGGTTAAGAATAGGATCTATTTTCAATATTTATGTTTGGTTTCGTTGTTGTATAGTAGTTTTCTTGGCTTACAAAACAGATTTTTAGAATGCAATACTTATAATTGACCAAGAACTCATATACTGGTTTTTTTTTTTAATGTAAGCTTACGTGCAACCTTCTTCAGGCTTTCTTTCTTCTAATAGCTGGGTTCAAAACTAAACTCATAGATTAGACACTGCAAATAATAAGAAACAATATTACTATTACACACCTCCTTAAGTGTTTTACATGTGTTTTCCCTAGGTGAGATGAAGTAAAATCTGATAATTGAGTGCGCTTTTCGTGACACGTTCACAAAAAGTTCTCGAATGCACAAATCCATGTCAAAATTCTGACATATTTTAATTTAACTGTTTCTTATACCCCAGGCTCATCACTCAATCTCCATCTCTCTCTCTCTTCAATTTCTCTTCCTTATTTCCTTTCTTCTTCAATATATCCCCCTCTTTTTTATTCTCCCTTTGGTCTTGCTCTCTTTATCTCCTTATCTCTCTGTTCTTCGTCTGTCTCTCTTTGTTTCACTTTCTGTTTCTCTCTGTCCACTCTATTTTTATTTTTTCGGTTTCTCTTTGTTTCTTTCTTTCTGCTTATTATGTTTAAGATGAAGGATTACATGTTTGCCTTAAAAAAATTCGAATTTAGGAAATCTTGTAAACCTATTTATAGCCCCAAATGTAAATTATTTTGCCAATTGAACAAACTAAAGGAACTAATTGACAGATTTCAGTCTTATCTCACTGAAGAGATTGTTATTTTGTTTAATTTAATTTCAAACGAAAGGAATATTCACTGTAGACCTTGTCACCTAAGAACCGAAACTAAACAAACCCAGTTCAGATATCACTCTTCTGTCAAACAAGTAATGTGCTAGAGTAAGACAGGCGTACTTATTTTCCATGAACATGCACAGGCAGTTTGAAATCCGGCTGATATACGAGTAGAAGGTACCTGCTTAACCCATTACAAGTAGAGAGGCTGCCCTATTAGTAGCGCCACCAGTTGATACTACCGTAGTGCGATTATCGATTATTTTAGCACTGCATGTACATAGTGAGAAAACTGCTATAAAAATGAGAACACATTTCCCCATGTAAGATGTAAGAAAAAAAATCTGAGGAATTAAGCCAACGGGAATTTATCGTAAATTTTTGACAATTAGAGAAATAAATTAAATACAGTAGTTTTGTAAATTTAGGGCCTACTGCGAATCAGTGGCGGCTCGTAGCTCAAATTAGTGGGGGTTGCTGCTCCAGAAAAATTTTATCCTTTGTTTTAAAATTGTGTAAAAGGAAACAACATGTGTAAAAGTAAAATTTATTTAGAACCTTGATAAATCCTAAAGGAACAAAATCAAACATTTTTACTTACTTTAACCTGATATATATGATACAGTTGAAGCCTGATCTATTCACTTGTTTAATTTGCGTGAAAGGATCAATAATTTTCTCCTTGATATGGCATATTTAAAAGTTTTCTGTTAAATAGAAGAACCAGAAAGAATAATCCAAATAGAATATCTGGGAACAAGATAATAATCTAATTCTACACTCAAGAATAAAGTACATGGTTACTAAGCACAACACACGCGGAATAAAAAATTTCCATCAGCAAAACAGGGTCAGCACTATGGGAGCGACAGTGCTTTCTCTCAGTCGCAGCCTCGCGTGGAGCTTCCCATGTGCGCATGCACACAACAGTCAAATATCACGCCGCTGGAACTGTGAAGCGCACAGTTTCATACAAAGATGTTTGGCACAGTTCCATACAAAGATTTCCGTATCTTTTTCATAAACTGGGGGATGGCTATTGACATTAAGCTTAAGGATTATACATTGTACAAGTATAAAGATAGAATTAAAGAAAAAAGGACTCATTATACCTAGGTATAAATGTTATCGATAATATTAAGTGGAAATAGGAGTGCTGCAGTTTCATAGTGCCTATATATTATGAGAACCACTGTTGAAAATCTAAAGTCAAAGTGGGAGACTCTATCCTTGAAGCTGTCGGCACAAATTAACTTCATAACAAAGCTTATAACAGTTTTAACATTAACGAAATATCTATATGATAGGACATAAATAAACTTAGTACAAGTTATTGGTTCAGCACAATGCACTAGGCACATCTCACGGTGCTGCCTCCATTCGACTAAAGCTAACCGTATGTCTTAAACTTCCTTGAACTTACACTAAAATGGTACAATTATATGTCGATTACTATTCTATTGCTTTGTAATATTTCATGCGCCACAATGTAACCTAACAAACACAGCATAATTAAAAATGTACGTCATTATGCTATATTGTTTTCTTTTAAAAGTGTACTTGCAATTTATGTAATCGTATAGTTCATTTATTACCATCAGAAAGGACCGGAATTTAATGCTCTGTCAGAAGACATGCCAATGTTTTAAAATTTGTAAAATATGCTCCAGAACCAATGAAATATGCTCTATTATTTAAGTAATTTTAATATCTTTCGTTCTCTTGTTAGTTGAATTACACGCTACTAATATACATATATATACTATATACTATACTATATACTATATAGGCCTATACTATGCTTCGTATATATGTATGCGTATAGGTATATATACACATATAATATGCAGTATATAAGGGGTGGGTCTCTTTCACCACGGCATGGCGCGTCCTCAGGTTGTGGATAGAGGATAGGGCCTCCAGATATGAAGGGTAGCTGCGAATATGTTTCATAAGCAGTCTCGGGCAGACGACATGAGGTGATCCTCCAGCTTGGGGGTTTGGCGTGTTGCTAACCATTTGATAAATAAAAACCATTTTCTAAATTATATAAATAATACCCATGATATTCTTCATATACAAAACAAAAGCCTCAAACTAAATACCCTAGAGAATTTGGAAATATATTTACACAAATCTAAAATAATCAATGAAAACATAATAGACAGAAACGCCCTCTATGAAATATATGCTAACTATAAAACACGCAAGAAGCTTTCTCAACAACCAGCAGACGACACACTTGGTACACATAGCAGAACACCAGCTCAATGTAAGTAAATATAACAAATACTATTTCAAGTATAACCTCAGTGGACATTAATATTTAATACATTTAAAATTCATTTTTAGATGGACTGAAGATGACACGGTAAAATTAGTGTCGAATTGCATCTCCCAATATAAACCACCAACGACAAGTACCGAATATGAAATGAATTTGTGGATCTTGCAAGAAGTTAACGCCATAAATAACAAGACTGCTTAGTAATCAAGAGATAAAACAGTGTAAATTACAAATAAGACTTTGTACTGACACTCACACATATTTTAGAATGTTAGACTTGGTGTATAATGATTTTAAATTGAAAATAACAAGTTCACTTAACGACAAGAGCCACAGATTGGCCTACTATATATTTTCACTAATGGATATGGTTACGATTTATACTGGATGTAAATGAAACTTTTAACCTAACTTAAAATTAATAAAAATTTTAATTAATTTTTTAATGCAATACATTAGTTCAGAAGATATATGATAAATTTGGGTGCAAATTTTATTTTATTATTGTATTAATTATTCATCAACTTATAACATAAATTCGAAAATGTTATGATAGTTCTGAATATAATTAGTAGAATTAAGTACTTGTATATAAAGCAAATAGAAAGAACAACTTATTCGAATGACAATGTACAAAAGATATGAAACAATTGGTTTATATAAAATTTAAAAAAAAATGTATTGTATATATCCCAAATCTTTCACATTCGGACTTATCCGCGTTAGTTGGTAATGGATGTTTACTAGTACATAGGCGGAAAAAGATTTTAAAATATTTGATATTTGTACTAGTTGATACACTGATTTATTAGGGATACGCTAAGTTGACTTAAATGCACTGTTTACATAACTAGTGGTGAAAATTTGCACGAAATATCTGAGATTTACATTTAAACAACTTCACATATTGTCTTGTTTAATGGTATAGTTATTACTTATTACGAGTATTATCACGACAAACACGATTATTATACTTATTATTATTATTATTATTATTTTTACTATGTGTAGACCTGGTTGGATCTGTCTTAATATCAAGTTCGCGTATTAGCTACCGGCGCAGATCGATGGCATCTTTGTTTGCTTAAATGCCCTAATCCTATTCCGTAGAAACAGAAGTTGGTAATTTAATAACTCGTGCAGGATAAATCCCGGCACACCAGCGACTGTTACAGGCACAAATAGCAATGTATAACCTCCGTTTCATAAAAATAAGAAACCAATAAACAAACTGTTGGAGTTATTATCGAAGAAATTACAGTATGGTGCTATAAATACCTCTGATATTAGTTCCAGCAAACACACACACACTGAATGTAAAATTCATACGAACTGAAGGAAGTTATTTGTGATAATATTATCACACAAGTGAGTACATGGAGGGATGGGCAAGTGCTATCAGCACTATCAGCAAGAAAGAATGTTAACTGTTATATTTTGGCGACCCGCCATACAATATTAGCGATGATGAAGATGTATTGAAGAATTATTCATGCTCGTAGGAGTCGTTCAAAGCATGAAGAAAAAAATATTAATAATTCCGGTATATCCATAATTCTGTAGTTTTAAGAACCTAAACTCATTGTTACTGAAGATTCAATATTAGTTGAAAATAGATACTGACATTTCAGTTACCTTAAACCAGCGTTGGATGAGCAACTTACCTATAAGTATTTTTTAAAAATACATGTAAAATACGCAATCTAAAAAAAAAACAATTGTTTGTTCCACCATAGGCCTACTATAATACGGATATTATATGTGACGTAACGGTATCATAATGATTTCCATTACGATACAGATTTTCATTATAACACAGATGGGATATCGATTATTACTGAACACGGAACGATCTTGAAACCTTCAGACCAGCAAATGATACTGCATAATCATCAGCCTGTATTTAAAATAAAATAAATTCTGTTCATGTTACTGTTAATATTACACTAAATTGAGTTCATTTCGACTTGTAAAAATTCTTTTGTTTCAAGAAAACTTCCAAGAACAAGCATCGTCTTGGCCGTTCGCCATCAGCTGCCATCTATCTCAAAAGGCAACTACGACAACTTTCTAACAGCTGGTTGGCGCCGTCAGCTAATTTAGTTTTTTAATGAATCTACAACATAAAATCTTAAACATTGAATTATGATCCAACAAGGACAGTCGTATGCAACCTGCCTATTTATAATGGTAATTAAGATACTCGCTTTGCTCGTTTCATAAACATACTCGCATCTTAATAAAACATTTATAATCTCTTGCATAATGAACTGTTATATATGTGAGGGAATATACTGCATTTAACTGATATCCACAATAAACGCATATCACTTTTATAAATTCTATCAATGTTTTTATATACAAAATTTTCAGTGCGACTGCAAATTGAATTAATTATCATAAATCTTGGATTGAGTTGAAGAATAAAAACTATTTTTATCATTGATAAACCACATGTAGCCTAACTTCTTGCGTCTGATAAATCACTTAACCAAATTAGTTCTGTAGCTTATATGTATACTTCTCTATTGCAATAATCACTTTATTACTTTTAAATATCAATCTTTCTATTTTAGGATGTAATCTTTAATTTTTTACTGTTTTGGTAAGAAGGTTCAAAATGACTTTTAACGATGCACTTTGAATGTTGTGGAGAAAAATCATGTTTGCTGATAGAAGCTATTGTTTCTTGTCCACTGTAGTTGAGGGTGTGGAAATTGAGTTTCTTCATAAACAAGTCCCAAAAGCCTGTTCGTAAAGCCAACAGTAATCAGGAGCTCATCACAAAATCATAATGACGTAATCGGCATTAATCTGACTTTTCCACCAGTGGATTTACAGATGACTTTAATAACGTGCCCTAATACATCATACAGTATTATGATATTTTGTCAAAAGAAAGTTTTTTATTTATGGATTATAGCTTAAACGAGAAAAGGACAGAAATCTCAAGAAAAATAGTTTCAAAGACTGCTACATATTAATTTGTTATAGTGTATTAATGATCACAATACAACTGTTTAGTATGATTGATAAATTTCTTTTCCGTTTGTGGTAACCTTCAAAAGTACGTTATTAACAAGTTCCACCTTATACCACAAAACTTACAAAACTCCAGGTAGTATTATTTAAATAAACGGTTACTAAATTATTGATTTTATTAAGTGCGAGAATGGTACTTTATGAGATTGTGTGGGGGACGGAAAATGTCTGTCTGTCTGTCTGTCTGTCTGTCCAAGTGTCTGTACGCAGCATAACTCAAATAAGCTATATCGGATTTTTATGAAACTTGACATACGCATTTATAACGTCCATGGGAAAAACCCTATTGATATTGGACCAAATCGGTTGACCGGTATCGTAGTAATGCCCAATTTAGTGCAAATTTTAATGGAAATATATAAAATAGGTGCGATAACTCAAATATGCTTTATCGGAGTTACATGAAACTTGGTGTATACATTTATGACTTACATGGAAAGAAGCCTGCTGAATTTGGACCAAATCGGTCGAAATAACGAGTACATCTATTATAATGTAATCTTCGTTCTCCGACAATTCGAAGCATTTTGATTTGCTCGAGACCAACCAATCAGCGAAACTTTCACGAATAGTACAAAATTAGGAAAACCGTTTCTTTACTGTATAAGGCCTAAGTGAAATGAACACAATGAACAAATATTCTTACAATTTTCATAGTTCTGAACCACAAACATTTTTAGTAGACTGCCAGTGAAAATTTCTTAAAAATCCTGGAGTCAATTACATGGCGGCGAAGCCGCGGGCACCAGCTGTAAAATATTGATAAACCCCGGAAATATCGCGAACAATAAAAATCCAAACAAACCATACCCTCCCTTGAAAACTTATATAATTTATGAAAATTACTTGAATTTATCAAATCAAATTCATATCATAAATATCTGTCAACAAACAGTTGAGATACAATGGCGCATTTTTTATATTTTTTTATAATTTTATTTATTTATTTTTTAATCATTGAGGGCTTTGATGCAATGCAGTCAGATGTTTGTTTACTTCGTTCTAGTTGAAATTGGGTACTACATGAATACTGTTATATACAGAAGGTACATTACTGTAAATAATTAGCGGAGTTATTTTCCACTGAATTTCAAGTTGGAATACATTTTAGATTTGATAAATAACACTATTCTTTCAATTGTGCTCATCAAACTAGATCGCCAAACTGACTGAGTTGGCCAAATGGTAACGTCTTGGTCTCGTATTCTGGAGGTCTCTGGATCAAGTCCCGGAGCCGGCCGATTTCAAATGTTTTTTATTTTATTTTAATTTTAATTTTTATGTGAGTTGGCAATTGTCAAGATATCACAAATCTGTAGTTCTGCTGACTCTGGTCGATTTTAATCTGATTAAAAAAAAGAAAAACTTATTTTCTACATATCATAATTGCAATTATAATTGATTCAACAAAAACATTCTGGGACTTTGTTATATCAGTTTACCTGATTTTATTATTTGTTGCATTTATGAAGGTATATGTAGGCCATGCTGCTTTGAAATAGCATTGACAAAAGACTAAGAAGGAAGAAAGACAAACAACAATCCAGTGTTTTGTCATTGTTAATATTACAGGATATAAGGAGAAAAAAACCTATTCGAATATATTAACCCTTTTCAGTTACAATGCAGTTTATTAATTTATCCGTTTCTTAACTTACTGATTCCAAATAAGTATACTTTTTCCACGCATATTTGCATGTTCTGGTCTTTTTATGGACAATTTCACACATAATGCATGTTTTTGAGTTGTCAGGTTTAATAAACTATGTTTTGCATTAAATTGTTTAATATTGCATTTTATAAACGTTGCCTCTAAGACATATTTTAAATACAGGTTGTTTATTAAGCAGTTTCATTTGCTGCTCTCAAGGTTTTAAGATAGTTTGATATAGACCAGTGTTTTAATGAAAATCTGTACTTTCCTGGAGGTAATTAAAATACTGTTACGTCACATAATAAACGCATGGTCAACAAAAACATTATTATTACTATTATTATTATTATTATTATTATTATTATTATTATTATTAATATTATTATCATTATCATCAAGTGTCAGTATAGTGCTTTATGAGATTGTATGTGGGACGGGAAAATGTCTGTCTGTCTGTCCGTCCGTATGTCTGTATGTTCGATAACTCAAATACGCTTTATCGGATTTTAGTGTACGCATTTATAACGTCCATGGCAAAAAGCCTATTTATGTTGGACAAAATCGGTCGACCGGTACCGGAGTAAAGCCGAATTTAGTGCTTATTTTATGGTAATATATTAGAAAGAATTTAGCAAATGAAAGTCAGTTCTCATGACAACATATTGTTTTACAGAGTTCATATACGGTTTTGGAAGTTGCAACAGTTATCTATGACAAATAACACTATTCTTTCACATAGAGTAGGATTACCTCCACAACGTCTCTGGGTTTTTACGTATATACCTTAGGAGCGAGTCTCACCGCTCGTAGAGTTCCTGGCTAGGGGAGGTAGCTGCACCCTGATTGGATCAGCTCTCCTATCCCACTCCACGTGTTGTCTGTCTCTCTCGCAGCGGCATTACCCCTCCAGTCAACTATTATAGTATTTTCTGCGACTGGCATGATGTTCACTCTCTGCCCAGCGGTAGCTTACTGATCTTACGCGCACCGAATTCGCGCATCTTGGTAACGAGACGTAACGAGAAGCTCGCTGGCTGGGTTTGTCTTCAAGGCCAGAGACTTTGTGGGAATAATCCAACTCTACGCATGTCAAACTAGACCGTTAAACCGAGCGAGGTGGCCGAGATGGTAATGTCTTGGACTCTGATTCTGGAGGTCCCTGGTCCAAATCCCGTAGCCGGCCAATTTGACATCTTTTTGTTGTATTTTTGTATGAGTGTTCAATTGTAAAGGTATCAAAAATCTGTATAGTTATGCTGATGCTGGATGATTTTAATCTGATTTTATTAAAAACTAGACCTTTGTCCCTCCGTAAGCCCTGCTTAATGAATCTATCTGGAGCTTAACTCGGAGATCAATTGTTAAAAAAATAACTTTCTGCATATCATAATTGCAATTATAACTGACTAGTTACTAATGCCCTTGTGAATGAAGTGTAATTACAATTAATACTATGTTAATAAAGATGCAATTGTTGATAAAAAATCATCAAAACTTAAAAATACCAGTAAAATTAACTTATTTCTTCTACGTCGTGTGAATACTTTGGACAGGCTATCTTCGTTGTGGGACGTTTATGCGGCCTTATAGGGCAATGACATGTCGGGAGAGAAATTACTTTCGGACAACGAACAATTTTTTTGACCAGACAAGGACACGGAGGGCCTCCCCGGATGGGTCACCGAAGAAGGCGTGGATGGGATGAAGATAAGAATGATGGTCAGATGATGTCCTGGTCCTAATGTTTTAGTAGCCACGTCCAGAGGATCCCCAGGCGGCAACCTTCTAATACAGTACCCCATACCCTCCATAAACATCTTGGGGTACAATAGCCGAAAAGGAAGGAAAATGTGTTGCACGTGCTTAAAGCATTAGAATTAGAATTAGAATTATGCCTAAATGGGCAAACATTGATCGATTTGGACGGAACTCACTACGCTGGGGCATTCTAGACCATGAAACGCGAATCTGAAGCCTTTTTCCCAATCGGAGCTTTCCAATCATGGAATGTACTCCAAAGTTGGATTTTAGCTGTTTCATTATAATTATTAATCGTTTAGTTTATGAAAGTTTCGCGTTTAAGTATTAATGAATGTAATGTTTTAATTATTTTCCTATTAGTAACTGTCCACGGCTTCGCTCACAATAAATAATTTGAATATTAAAAATTAAGATTAAAATAATGAAAACATTACATTTATTAACACTTACACGCGAATCGTTCATAAACCAAACAATTAATAATAAGCTAAAAATCCGACTTTGGAGTGCTTTCCACTACTAGATAGCGCAGCTTGTGAAAAACGACCTCAGATTCGAGTTCTCTGCTCCAGAAAACCCCTGCATAGTGAGTTTCGTCCAAATCGATCAGCGTTTGACCGCTTAGGTCTAGATTCATTATCCCTCTTCCGTCTATGATGAAAATTTCAGACGTCTGTGTGCCTTAACATTATAAACAAGCGAATCGACCAGGGTGAGCTCACAAAATCGAAGCGATCAGTAATTCCATGCGATATGATGAAAACATCGCGAAACTTTTATTTCCGAGTTATCCCAAAGAAGGGGAAAGTCACCTGCAATTGATTTGACAATTGAAACGTTCAACCGAAAACTGATGCTTCGATAGAGCAAAAATTCAGGTTTTCTGCCAGTTTTTCTCTCAATTCGCGAACGAAAGCGAAAATTAAAAAATCCGGCTTCGAGGTGCATTCGGCCACCCTTCAGTCAATCTATGTTTAAAAATTCAGATTCTACGTGCAGTAGATTTCGCTGGGCATCTCGCACAGACAGACAGACAAACACTTCCTCTTATTATTATTATTATTATTATTATTATTATTATTAGACTATTATTATTATTATAGATTAGATTTTAATCTTTGAATTAATTATCGTGGGCGATGCCGCGCGCACCTGCCAGTAAAAAAAATAAAGAATGAGGCGAAAACAAGGGCAAACAATTATTACAGGAATGCATGCAAATGAATTGTATATCATGTCAATTAAAATAGATATAAATAACCTACCCGATCGAACAGCAGTAGGAATTCCTACGAAGCTTTCTTATTTATGCCATATGAATCATACAGATACGACGTATTTCCAGACAGAACAAGTGTTATTTGTTATGACCAGGGCCCGGATTCTAATGAAATGTCATCTTTTTATTGATGCTGCATAGACATTGCCAACTTGTAGATAAATCCTAATCATGGCCTCTATATAAAATAAATGCATTTTTATTAGGGCATTTTTTGTCATTTTATGCAATTTTATATTTTTAGGACATTTATTTCAATTTTAGGTCATTATTTTGTCATTTTCGTGTCATTTGTTTCCTTATTTAGTCATTTTAATGTATTTACATTGAGTGTATTAACTTTTTTCGTCGCTAGCGGTGCTGTCTTTGAAGTGTTGTTTGTTTAATGCAAGAAGGAAAAATTCGGCGTTAAGTGTTGTCATGTCTCAATCGGAAATGAGAATCAAAGAAACGCCAAAATTTTGTATTATATTACTATTGTTATTACTGTAGATTGATTTGGCACCAGAGTCTGCCGCCTGCTTGGATTTGAGAGTGCAAACTACTGTTTACTCTGAATTAAACAACAAAATAATCCAGCAGACCGGAAATGCCGAATTTTGACTCGCCAGTGTCTCAGTGCCAGTATAAATTTCCGTGAGAAAAGAACATTGACAACATTACAGTTTTTTACAGTTTTTAAAATTATGTACAAACTAGTCTATAACTTTGTGTGAACAATAATATTTTTTTATAAATCATATATCAGTTTTAGGTCATTTTTTATATTTATTAAGTCATTTTCTTTAAAATTTGCGGTCATTTTATAGGTCATTTTTCAAACAACTTTAGGTCATCAGAATCCGGGCCCTGGTTATGACTTACTGTGTTGACATTCCCCATCTTGAAAACGCTATTTCCTGCATATAGCCTTTACATCATGCCAACATTAGCCGTACTCTTAAACTAAATCATTTCCTCATGGTAGGCTACTGTACAAATTAGAAAAAATCCTATATTATAAATATCCAATAATGGTTTAGAAAATCTAAGTTTACCAAGAATAGATTAAGTCGATTCACATTTTCCTCCTATTTTATTTGCTAGCGATATTGTATGGTCATATCCTGGGATCACAAACGCAGTCTCCAAAGAGGCCTTTGTCCTGCATAATCCAACCACACCACCTTGCTCCAACCCATCCTTTAAACCGGTCATAGACGCGAAGACGTTATAGTTTATCTAAATAATTATGTGCATTAACATTACTTCGAATTATTAATTTTCCACAAGAAGTGGAAAAAGATTAGTTTTCATTTAATTTCAGTGAAATATTTTTTCAGTATTCAGTAGACGTAAATACATTTGTCATTTCTGCATCAGGAGACAGAAGTTTTATAAACTTCATTTGTAAATTCTTAAGAAGGTATTGTTATTGTAAGCTATTATTATAATATGCGAATAAGGCCATTAGGACTACACGAAGTACTTTAGAGGTGTGCATTTGCCTTCCTTTGTGCCCATATCTCTTTCATTCTTTTACTGTGGGCTTTCTTTCCCTCTTTATACCACTTTTTTCCAGTCTTCTTCTTTGGTTTTTCCTCTTGGTCAACTTGCCATTTGTGAATTTTGGTCCTGAAGATTTCCCGGTTTTGGACATCTTCTGGTGTAATTTCTGTCAATTACAAATCGGTTTTGTTTTCGCCGATCCACTTCATAGTGTCTGTTTTCGCTTTACTCCTGCTTTCGTTGTATTCGGCTCTTTGTTTTGTAAATCTTTCTGGGTTCATTCGTTTAATGTGTCCGTAGAATCTCAATCTGCGTTTTCTAATGTCACTGTGAATATTTGTGTATTGCTTAATTTCCTGTTTGCCTCTCAGTAATTATTATTAGTCTGCGAGTTTTAGGCCTAGAATTTTTCCTATGATTTGCGTTCCCTTTTGTCAATGTTTTCAATTGTAAGCTATTATTATTATTATTATTATTATTATTATTATTATTATTATTATTATTATTATTATTATTATTATTATTATTGAACACAATTTCTCAACTTTTGTTACGTATTGATACTACTGAGAATAATTTCTTCTTATTCAACAGCTCAGAAACCTTCTCACATGTTTGGAGTAATGTTTCTCGTTGTATATTGCTGATTATCTTCACTGGAATTCCGATGTCTTGAATGTTCTTTGATAAGAATATTGAGACCACACCTTCCAGTGATACAATTTTTACAGTTTGTAGTTTCCAGATGTCTTTAATCTCTAATGCCAGGGTCTGATATTTACTGACTTTGTGCACTTCTGTTTTCCTTAAGTTATGAGTGGATGGGATACTGACATCCAGTGGTGATATTCAAACAGTTTAGCAACCAGTTCTCATCAGGGTATTTGATGTTGATTCAAAATAGCCTAATATGCTATTTTGTCTTTTCATACCCATACTAAACAATCAGTTCTCATCAGGGTATTTGACGTTGATTCAAAATAGCCTAATATGCTATTTTGTCTTTTCATACCCATACTAAACAACCAATTCTCATCAGGGTATTTGATGTTGATTCAAAATAGCCTAATATGCTATTTTGTCTTTTCATACCCATACTAAACAATCAGTTCTCATCAGGGTATTTGATGTTGATTCAAAATAGCCTAATATGCTATTTTGTCTTTTCATACCCATACTAAACAACCAATTCTCATCAGGGAATTTGATGTTGATTCAAAATAGCCAAATGTGCTATTTTGTAATTTTTGTCTTTTCATACCCATACTAAACTTACTCAGCTTCCTTAAAACATAACCTTACACAACAAAAGAAGACCACAATCCGTTTTATAATCGAACATCGAAAGCAAAGGGAGCAAGTGTCGAGACGATCAACCGTTCGCAAATAAGAGAGTCTGCCAACTGTATTATCACTGTTGTGGATTGGCGTGAATCTGATCTTGGAAAAAGGCAATCACTCATTGTGAAGCTACCGGTTCGGAGAACCTACAAGATATTTAACAACCGGTTCTCGCGAACCGGTGCGAACCGGCTGAATATCACCACTGCTGACATCACTTATAATTGCCTTAGAGCTCTTTAATCTATCAATAGCAGGTATGGTCGGTTATATCAAAATTTTTATCTGTTGTTATAATTCTATCCCAACATAACAGGGATTCTTCAGACTCAAGAATAGGTTCTGGAGTGTATTTGTAATACGGTGGTGGATTCTGGATGAGTTTATCTTGGAGAGCTATTTGTATGTGGAGAATTTTTGCTACCTGGTTACGTCTAGTATGAGATATGATAGAATGCTAGAGCTTGACGTGCAGATGTTATGTGCTCTATGGTTTCTCCTTGTATATTGAATTTCCGACATCTGTCTCTTGTATTTATTTTCATTATATGTTTTTCATACTTTCTATAGATCGTCTCAACCTTAAAAGACAGTACAGGTCATGCAGAGCACTGATGCCAGATCTACTCACATATAAGCACAGGAACATGAAGTGAAAGCTCTTATACAGGCGTGGAAACGTCAAGATTTCCGATATTTTTGTTTTTTGTACATAGTAGTTATTGTAAATCATGCTCTGCAGATAGAACGACGGTAAACCCACCCCTTCCCTTATTTTCAACCCCCATGAGTAATATTTTCTCTATAGGCCTACATATATATATTCTTTGACCAATGTATACAAAATTGTACGCATAACTTATACACTGTAGAATCGAGTAAAATTTCTACGAGACAATCATTCTCGGAAAAACCACCCCTTGCGAACTTTTCAATCCCTATTGTGTGATCTCTTTACAAGTCTACATTCTTCGAACGATTTTTACCAAACTTTACACACAGACCCTAAAAAACGAAGAGAAAAAATAGGCGAAGTTAATTTTGGAAGAAGCCCCCCTTAAATGTTTCTATCTCTTTTATATGACCAAAATTTAGATCTACATTCTTGACCTGTTTTTAACAGACTTTATACACAGAACGTATAGAACCAGGAGAAAATGGTAGGAAATCGAATTTTAGAACAAACCACATTCCCCTATTATGTTTCATCCCCTATTATGTGATATGTATTTATATCTACATTCTTTGACCAATTTTATAAGACCTTATACCCAGAACCTAATAAACCAGGAAAATTTTTTAACCAAAGTTAGTTTGGAAGAAACCACACCTTAAATATTGCAAGCCCTATTATATAAACTTTATTTAAAACTACATTCTCTGACCAATTTTTACCAGACTTTGCACAGAGCTAATAGACCAGAGAAAAATTAGGCAAAACTAACTTAAAAAAAAAGAAAATCCCTTAAATCTTTTAATCCCTATTAAATGACGTTTAAATCTATATTCGTTGGCTCATTTTACCAGACTTGACACACAGACCCAATTAGAATCAGTAGAACATTTTAAGCAAGACTAATAGGAATTTCTGCCTCTTCTTATCTCAACCCCACCATCCATGGTCTTTAGAAGTAATAGGGTACAAAATCCCAATTCTTTGATAAGCCATTCTTCCTCAATTCGAATTCTAATTAGCTATATAAGTGTCTAGATTTTGAAAATTAAAAGGGCTCTCTCCAAAAGTTGACTTGGCCTTGAGGGGCTAGGCCTGCCATCCGACCGCTGCATCATCTACCGTAGGCAGATGGCAGGGTTGGGGGGCATGTGGTAAGCAAGCCGACACCCACGTGGTTTCCGTAACTGGCAATATTTAGACTATCTGTACAAAATTTTACTGTTCCTAACCCAACAGTCACTAAATCAGAATCAGTCGTCTGCTGCAATGGTACTGATAAGCAATGTACAATGTCATCCTGTTTTGCTTAAAAAAATATATATATAAAAATCAGTGCAAGTCGCGTGTTCGGGTCCTCTACACTTGTACTATGCCGTATTATTAATATTATTATTATTATTATTATTATTATTATTCACGGGCACAGGCAATGTATTGATAACATATTTCAGTAATACTTCCTCCTTATTCCAGGTAATCCATGTATATTGGCAGTGATCCTTCACTTGCGCGAAACTAGTATATTCGTTGTACCAATGAAATAACTTGTAATTCTGTGTATGATTGCAGCCCTGTATGATTTTACGTCTACATATTTTAAACATCTAAGTGACGTGGATTCGCCCTCAGATGTCCAGGCAAAGTGGAACTGCAATGTTTTTGGGGTAGAGGAATGCCTCTTGTAGATGGATAAAATTTTCATACTCTAGTCAAAAATCACAGAAAATAGTCCGTGCTTGGGGAGGAATTTTCCGCTCTTAAATGAATACTATATTCTCATTGGTCAAGTATACTAGCGTGGTATGGAAATTTTGTAACTTTTGGCTTGGCTTGGTAACGCTAATGGAGTGAGAATATGTGCTGAAATTGTCTTCTCGATTCCTGTTCGGAAGAAAAGCTCAGCAGGGGATTTCGTCTTACAACTAACTTGACGTAAAAGTAAACGAGTGAATTGGTTACGGCACATTATAACGTCCGGTTGGAAGTTAGATTATATTGTAAAAAGGGTCTAATTGCATTATCTTGGGCGGTCACTTACAGAATTTAGTATAAAAATATATATTGTGTGTAGTGATGGGGAATAAATTGTAAAGTATTTATTCTTAAAACATCGGAGCAATTAGTAATAAATTATAACCTAATTGCTATCAGATAAATACAATCACACACTCATAATATTGCTATAATTCATCTATGTTTGAGGAGTGACAAAATTATGCGTATAACTTGAACTATGGGAAGTAAACCAAAGCCCACGGCCTGAAACTACTCCGTTGCCACGTCCCTTTTGTGTTTGCCTTTCTTCCTCCTCTTCCCTGTATACTCAGTGATCTCATGGTAGCCTTATCACGAAAAATTGAAGTAACTGATATCTTGATGCTCAGATGTTAGCTGTAGTTTTCAGAGTATGTTATCAAAAGTCGTAGTATTTAGATGCTGATAATTTGAGAAGTTGCATGATATTATTTTAACTACGCGTGGGCTGTTTAGAAATAATCTTATATTTTCCAGGAGAAAAAATAGGCTACTTATTAAAAAGGTAACTTTACTATGTAGCCTACACACATTATTTCACTATAATATTATTTTAACAAAATTCAGATAACTTACTACGTTTTGCATTTAAGTTCTAACGCAGATTACGAGCATTCTTCAATAATTTATGAATGAACTTCCGAAATATTCCTTCAATAAGTTACTTAGGAAATAACATAAACACTACCAGCATTTAAAACACGAGATGTCCCATTGTAAAATACCGTTCAGAAAACAAGATGTAGACGGCCTGATCTAAGCGATGTACTGGATGATTGCTGAACACAAGGAATTGTATATGGTATTCTAAAGTGTCATATATTGTATGTATATTTTGTATGCTTACATATTGTTAGGTAGATTTTCGAAGAAAAATCTACCTATTGCAATGGATACCACTTTATGATTTTCGAAAAATTCTTTCATATCTTTACGTTTCATGCTCCCCTAAGTACGAAACCACCGCCCGTTCAAAAAAAAATTTTGTGATATTTATATATATATATATATCTTTACACGATAGCGGCCGTAATTTTGAAGATATTTGAACCAAATTTTATTATGTTATTTCTAGGCCCAATAGTTCGGACAAGTTCGTTAATGGGCAAAATTGGCCCAAGGGGGTGGTCGGGGGAGGGGGTTGAAATTTTAAAACATTTATATCTCGGCCCCTATGAAGTATAGAGGGAAACTTTGTTTGAATAAATTAGAGTACTCCCTATGGAGTTCACAGTGACACCAACAATTCGGGGGTTCGAGTGAGGGTGGGGGTGGGGGTGGGGGATGAAAATTCGAAACTTTTGAAACCACGTCTTGTGGGGTATCGTTGAAAAGCTCTTGATGAGTACTCTACAAATCAATAAATAGTTTCTTGATAGCTCTCATATGACGCGAGATTTTAATGTTTGAAAATAATAACACTTAAAAGAATTATTATAATATCATAATTTTGTCTTGTTTAGCGGCTTTGCTAATTTTATTCATTGCTGATCTTGTGCACGGCCTCCCAGAATATTATATCCTATTCTTGTTGTCAAAACAAATGATTGTAGGCTCTTCCTCTTTACTGCAGGTTTACCATGCCAAGGCTAAAGAAAAAGAGTGCTATGCAGCGACAATAAATTAAACCAAAAGCACTTCGAAATCTACCTCCGCCTGTAGGCCTGCCTAAAGGGATTTTTTAATTTGAAACAGACATTTTTGTGAAACCAATAAAAATATATATCGTACATAATTATTAACCTGTGTTAATCGTGTTAAAGTGTCAGTTTATTTTAGTTTGTTCCAACTTCCTTTCATTAGGGAGAGAAATGCTATATTCTCAAACGGGTGACAAAGAAATACTCAAATTCTAACATAATTTTTTTTTAAATGCCGAAATGTTAATCTGATGGACATTTTGAACAAGTTGTTCACATCTAATTTTATTACCTTAATGCAGATTATCAATTGCTCGTTACTTCTTAAGTGACTGGAAAAATTCTAATGCAGTTAGTCTGAGTTTAAATGCATAAGACTCAGAATTGCAATGAGCAGTGCCATTTTCAGTAATTATCGTCAGGCATAATGGAACAATATTCAGTTTGCCATAGAAATTGTTGGACTTCTTACTTCTTAGCTCCACATTCTAGGAATTATGTTATTGTTAGTGTTACGAATCTTGATTTACAGAATATTGAGAATGTTCCCTACTTTTGCTTTTATCGAACCTTTCCAAACTTTGAACGTTAGAAGTTTCAGACTCTTATTTATTGCCGAGCAAGAAGACATCAGTAATAATTTCCCTCTCTTATAGAGGGTATAGCGTTTGTAGGACATTTATTTCACACAGGAATATACCAAGGCTAGTATATGGAAGGTTGTCTCGTTCGACGCGCATGCGTGTTGAGCACGAGGAATGTGACGTGGCCCGTAGCCCTGCACAGGATTTAAACAGCTACACACAATGGAAATGATGGGAATAAAACTTATTTTTAACTACAATAATACATGTATCTGTAAAGATATACTACATATGATCTTACAGGGGTTATGGCTTAATAGAGAGACCACTTCTGAGTGCTCAGACCTCAAATGAATAAGCTGTAACAAAATATAATGAGACGTTTGAAACAAATTAAAATATTTAAGCGGCTGGTTTCTGTAAAACATACTGTGGATCACAAAATAAAGAAAACACACAGAAACCCTACATTTATCTGGCAAGGGATGTCTCTTTAAATTTATTAGGGTACTTTTACAACTCTGTTTGGTTATGACTAAGAAAATGGGAAGTATACTACGATTTTTTTTGTCTCGCAGAGGCAAGTTTACCCTTCTGTAAATAAATCTATATTCATTCACATTTCCAATAGAAACTTAAAGGGCCTGTCCATTTTATTTAAAGACACCAGCAGACAGGCAGAAAATCTTTTATTGAGGCACTTTATCAACAACAAAAATAGGGAGTGATTGTGTGTTTTATTGTGAAATAATAGTGCTTCGAGTATTAAAATACTTTCATCCCATGCAGAGGAAAGGAATGCTCTTTTCCAGTAAAATCCTTGAACATTTTATTTATGGACTCCCCTAATAAAACATCTTTCAGAAACCGAATAACTACAAGTATATACCCATAAACCAGCTGGGCCTCGCTCACTGGGGGGGGGGGAAGAATATTCAACAATGGATCTGTTGTTAACAGCAAAAAAATGGAAACCTAGAAGCCAATTTCCTACTGAAGGTGAGTTTATGACGCTTTTATTATTATTTTATTATAAGCGCGTCTTAAAATCCATTTTTACTTGAAAAATTTTTCCTAAGTTACTCAGTATTGAGTCTTGGATTGTTCGACCATTTAAATGCTGTCGGTCGGTATACATTTAAAGATATACCTGTTAACATTTATGACGTGATCACTTTGAATCATTTGTAAATGTTTATTTCAAAATGTTCTACAAACAGTACACAGACTGGTTTGTAATATATTAATTGTTATTCCGTGCGCATATTTTATTTGGCTACATCTTCCAGTTTTATAATATAATAATATACATCTTCCAGTTTATAATATAATAGTCATTCCGTGCGCACATTTTATTTGGCTAAATCTTCCAATTTTTTGTCTCTGGAAAGCATTATTCCAAGCTGTTAACTTTTAAAACTTCTATTCTTCTTTGGTTTTAATAATTGTTTAGTATCTACACGCTCTGTAATTAAATTGTGTCAAATACATTGCAATCAGAAGTGTATTGGTTCATCTTATAGATGTTTAATTTAACTTAATTTCATGTAAAATAAATAAATATAGAAAATATACAATCTAATTGAGAAATTTATTTTTCTAAGTCAAGACGAATATCGCAAAATATGCAAAAGTCTATTCTTTTCAAGTCTCCTTCCATTAATTAGACTAATTTACCTGGAATAAGTAATCATAAAATTAAAAACCTTTCAAGCATAATCTGAGCTATATCTGCTAGACTACTTTTTTTTCTCAGTCAGACAAACTTTTTCCTAACTTCGTAAAGCTGTACTATTCTTATTTGTACCTGTATTAAATATTTATTTTAATTTGTGTTAAATCCTCTTTATATGCAGGGTCGTATGCATTCTATCTTCACATCGGAAACATGTATTAGGGGCCTATTGTTGGTAAAACGATGGTGTTTTCGTGTTATTTCTTCCCATCATTACCATTGTATGTAGCTGCTTAATTCTCGCGCGGGCTGTGGGTGACGTCACACAGCAGTGTAGGACTCTCCCCACAGCTCTTACGGGAACGAGGCAACCTTTCATATACTAGCCTTGGGAATATACCCTATAATAAATCAGTGAAACTTCTAAATGGAGCTATAAGGTATAAATATTATGCTAACAAGAAAGCATATTTGTACATATTTGAACATATTTGAGAACTAAACATATTTTCATGTGATGGAAGATTCTTTAGATTAATTAATATGCAAAAATATCAAGATGGCTGTGAATATAACAGTTTCAGACTTGCACAAGTCTGCCGAAAATGAATTAAATAACATTTTAGAATGTTTAAATAAGGACAAACGTACGTATAAAAAGTGGAGTGAACATATTGTTAACTCTGTAAGTGTAATTAAGAGATTATTATTTTCATATAACGAAGAATTTTCAAAACTGCAAGCTCACGTCTCCGCAACGCCAGTCCCTACGTATTGTGATGCTGTAAAAGGACAAAAGGAAGGAGCTGTAACAAGTAATGTTCATATCAAACCGACAAATTGTGATGTTATAAATTCAGAACAAACTTTGAAGCTGGTGCAAGAAGTTGCTAAAGCTAGTGTGACGCGTGTGGGAGTAAACAAGATAAAAAAGGTTCGTAACAATGGTATCATACTGGAACTACGAAATGATTCTGAATGTAAAGCTTTTATTAGTCATGTTGAGGCTAATGCAAGGCATTTGGTAGCTACCATGCCACCTAAAAAGAATTCTCGATGAATCATTCATGGTATTGATGTTAATTTTTCTGAAGATGAGCTTTTAGATGCTATCATTGAGCAGAATTCCATTATTCAACAATGTTTGCTTACGCCTACTGAAAAAATTGGGCTACTCTAGGATATCTATCCTAAGTTTTCGACCTCGAGGACCCTGTGCTAACTTGGGGATGGGTCAAAAACCTCAAAATGTTTGGACTTTTTTTTCAGTTTTTTTGCTTATATCTAGTAAACTAAGCATATTTTGGGCACCATAGTACAATACAAAGTCGTAGAAAATTAAATTTGCTAAAATTTGGTTGATAAAACGAATTTGTAGACCCAATATTAACGGTGATACGGCCGATCAACGTTAGACAAATTTTCTCGAAATGTAAAAAAATATCCGAAAAACGAAGGTTTTGGCCCTATAACTATTTATTAACATCATTTACATGTTAATTATGTTAATCATTATTAATATCAACATCTTGGAATATATATGACCACTTCCTCCACCCCCTCTTCCCACCCCTCCCCTCCCTCAGTATTATAGGAATCAGGATTACAAATTCTATATATATATATATATATATATACATATATATATATATACATACATACATATTATATATATAGGAATATAGGCTACATATATATATACATACAAACATATTTTATTTTATATATATATATATATAGAAAGAGAGAGGGAGAGAGGGAGAGAGAGAGAGTTGTGTGTGTTTGTCTTTCTTTACAACTTCTGCAGTTTTATTCGAATCTCGATGAAATTTTGCATACTCAGCCTTCAATACACGAGGAAAAGCACGATCTACATTTCATTTTAACAAAAACAACATTTGTGCCCTTATTCGAGGTCTTTAATATTACACAATTTAATGTAAGCCCTATGTGGAGAAAGGAAATTTGGAAGACTTGCAGTTGAAGAGTAAGGATAAGGTGGTTACTCTGGCATCTGTTTCCTGTTCTCTGAAAATCAAGGACAAAAAGTTCACAGTAGACCCACTCACTCTATTCCAACGAGTGTGCATAACCAAACAATCAGAGGCTGACCTCAGGAACTTGTTCAAGTATGAACTCGCCCCTTCCCCATGTCTCTATTCGCAGAAGAAGGAATGCATAAAGGCCAAAAATCGATGCTGTATGATTCATTCCTTCCTATCGTGGGTGAAGACGTAGACTTTGGCGCCAAAAAATACAATGTCATTGATGGTGGGTTTCTGTTACATAGGGTTGTTTGGACCAAGTCAAGTGAAGCCGCATTTCAGTCTGCCAAAACTACGTGGATTATGTCCAAAGGCACTTCGGTAGCAATGTCATAGTGGTTTTGATGGTTATCCTTCTGGGATAAACTACCAAAGCACCAAAGCAGCTGAACGTTATCGGCGTTCTTTGCTGCACTCAACAAAGTTTGCCTTTTCCAAGACAACTTTGATTAGCACGATTTCGCGGGCGAAATTTCTTTCCAATGATACCAACAAGATGAACTTCATGACCATGTTGAAGAGTGAAATGGAAGCCAAGGGGATCCAAGTGAAGCAGGCAGTAGAAGACACCGATGTAATGATTGTGGATACTACTGTCTTAGCTGCTGACAAAATATGATAGTATCATCATAACAGGGGAAGACATAGATCTTCTGGTGCTACTCACTGCTTTGAGTTCTTCCAAAAAGAACGTCTATTTCCAGAAGAGTGGAAAGGGTAACAGCCCAACTGTACTGTATTCATCCCACTCGTTCAAGTACGAACCACAGGATATTCTTTTCCTGCATGCCATAAGTGGGTGTGACACCACCTCAGCACCCTTTGGAATTGGAAAGAAGAAGGTGCATGAGGAAGACGTGTCCATGGACCCCGACAACGATGACGGCGGCGACGACGACGAGGAGGAAGGTCCGGCAGCCCCCAAGCGCTCCAGGTTTTCATAGCCTGATATACTATGTATTAATTATTATTAAAAATTAATTCTACGTGCGTCATAACACCTGCAATTATCTTAATTATTATAATTTTGCTCTAAATTATGATATTTTGTAAATAAATTCTATACTTCTATTACTTTAATTCTGTATTACTAATTATTGATTTTACACTACCTGATCTACATTTATTGAGGTTCAAGATTATGGGTTAACAGGAATTCACAGTAGGGTGATGACCAGGCACGAAAATATGTAAATAACTGCAAATCACAACAATAGGTTCTTGGTCAGCGGACCCCCCATCCGGTGATATCACATTGTGTGCACAACGAAAGGGTTTTTGGTGTGAGACGGTTTCTTAAAATGAATTTCTTACATTAAAATGAGGCATCTTCACGTTTGGGGGAGGGGTGGAGGAAGGGGTCATAGATATTCCAAGATGTTGATATTAATGAGTGATTAACATAATTAACATGTAAATGATGGTAATAAATAGTTATAGGGCCAAAACCTTCGATTTTCGGATATTTTTTTCATTTCGAGAAAATTTGTCTAACTTTGATCGGCCGTATCACCGTTAATATTGGGTCTACAAATTCGTTTTATCAACCAAATTTTAGCAAATTTAATGTTCTACAACTTTGTATTGTACTATGGTGCGCAAAATATGCTTAGTTTACGAGATAGAAGCGAAAAACTGAAAATAGTCCAAAACTTTTGAGGTTTTTGCCCCACCCCCAAGTTAGCACAGGGTCCTCGAGGTCGAAAACTTAGGATAGACATCCTAGAGTACCCCCAGATAACCTATAAAAATTTCATTAACTTCGGAATATTTTCCAGGTAAAAAGTTATATCGACTGGACTATTTATGAAGAAAACAAAAGATGGTTTATCCAATTTTGCTGTGATTGAGGTAACACCAAGGATATACAAGGCCGTGCTCAACATTGGCAAGCTTTACGTCGGTTATTGTAGATGCTCTGTGAAAAGCTATATTCCTGTCACACGCTGTTTTCAATGCTGTGGCTTTGGACATGTGGCAAGCGACTGTAAATCCCAGAAAAGATGTACTCGCTGTTCTGAAGAACTGTGTAGAAACCAAACTAGAATGCATAAACTGTAAACAGTTTAATATTATAATGGCATGCCGTAAAAATTTTCAGCCTTATGACATTAACCACACGGCAGATTCGATGAACTGTTCAATATACAAAAAAATACTGAATATAATAAAGTCTAAAATAAACTATGGGTGAGTTAATTCCCTACCAACATTATGTATATGACTCTTTCATACACGGGAACTGATAATTGATTCAGAGTCCAATGCAGTTGATAATACAACAATTATATGCGGCACAGTTTAAAGTCCTCTGTGTACAGTTTTGTGGATTTGGATTTTGGCGAGGATGACACCATTAGAGCAGCGATGGCGCTAATTCCAGCAGTGTAACGTTTGGATCTGATAGCTCAACAGATTATTACAGCTACACGATATTAGGACATGGTAAATTTGGTATCTATTTATGAAGATTTGTGGAGAATCTGAACAGTCAGTGAAACATCTTTTCCTGGATTGTCCCAGATTTGGAAACTAATTGGTGGTGACACTTCACTTTCAGCACACTGACAGTTTTTTAGAAGGGAGTGATGCAAGCAAGATTTTATACATTTCGTAAATTATGTCCATTCCTGTTTATTATTGTTACCTGTAAGATAGTTTGTTAATATTAATGTTGTTAATTTGTTCTATTTAACACCCTAACATGCCTTCAAGGTAAAATAGGGTCACATGTATTGGAGTATAAAAAAAAAAAAAAAAAAAAAAAAAAAAAAAATATGCAAATGTGCTAAAGATCTATGGTAAAGACATTTTGATGTTTGATTTCTGGGGTATTCGTGTATGACAAGAAAAACAACACAGGAATAAAGGCAAACAGGACAACAGAAAGAGAACGCCGACTAAATCATAAATGAAAAGTTATGACAGCAAAGTCATTCCTACACCGTTTGTATACAGGTAGGGATAGTGCAAAATACACTTACCTTAGGAGTGGGCCCTCCTCCCCCCCACTAAATTGTGGCGTGGTGCTGCCCCAATTTACTAATTTTAAACCCAGAGAAGGAAACTGATCCTCAGAGCAAAAGAACAAAATGGATAATCAGAATTATAACAAGAGTATAACAATGTTTATTAAATAACCAGAAAATACAATAGGTTTTGAAAAATGCAATGAAATATGAAAATCTGGAACTAATGTATATAAGTAAAGAACAGACAAGAATGCAGATAAAAAAAATGGCTGATGGCCAAGATTAATTGAAAATGAAGATACGGTCGGCTTTCCATCACATACGGTCAAAAGAAAACGTAGCTGAAATATAGTAGAATATAATAATGAAATAAGCAAAGAACTGGTGGGCAGAAAAAAAATATGAAACAACGAAATATTACTGAATAAAGATAAACTAAACTAAAAATCCCACCAGCAAAGAAAACGAAAATATCAAGAAACTAGAGCCATACCTGATATTAATTTAATGCCGACAATAGGGCCACCACTGGATGGCTACACAGCAGAAGATGTTCATGGCTCAGACTGAAGAGAAGAAACAAGGGCTGGTACTCGGCGCTTACTCAGAAGGGGAAGCAGGTAGGTTGACCTCACGGCGCGATCTGAATGTAGGATCTTGCTTCAGCGCCCGCACGGCGCGATCTAGTCCGCGGAACTTAACATGAACACCAGGTAAACAAAGCAGGGGGCGCAAACAAATACCGAACGAGAGAAAGATCCAGAAGGGGCGAGATTACAAAACCGGAATTAACAAAACTAAACGCACCTCTGAACAAAATATAGCGATGGAAAGCCGAGATCATGTGAGTACCTGATTAATAAATAATTAAAAATGTTTAAATTACCTGAATCATGCATTATATTAAATGTTTAATTCATAGAATATGGTGCCGAAAATATACGATCGGCACGAAATGTAGTAGTTAAAGTGTCAATTGACAGTGATATTCTTTTAAGTTATGAACAGATTACAGAGAAGTTTGCTAGTATCCTAAGATAACTTTATTTTATACTGTAAAAGGGTTCACACTTCAAATTATTTGTAAAAAATATTTTTAAACATAATGTAAACATATATTTAAGATCCGGATTTTTAAGTTCCTATAGGTTAGATTCTCTCTACCACTAGCCAAATCATACCTTGCTTAGTCTATGGACAAATGAAGTACAAAGAACTACCCCGGAATTGAGCCTTGTAGTAAAAAAATAATGTAAACACAGTTATAGTTTGATGCATTGTGAAAGAACAAATTCTGTCCCTAATTATATTTATAGACACCCACCACACAAAAACACAGAGAGAGAGAGAGAGAGAGAGAGAGAGAGAGAGAGAGAGAGGGGGGGATGTGGAGAGAGATAAAGAGTAAGAGAGAGTGAGAAGGAGTGAGAGACATAGTATTTGTGTTCAATCTTTCTTTTTACTTCCCAGTGGAATGTATTTGTTTTGTGTAGTAGTAGAAGTCGATAATATATTAGGCCTATGCATATACAAATATGAGTGCTTATACATATAAATGTATTATCCTCGTCCACGGGTGTTTTTCTGACAGTTCATGCAGGGTAGCTTTATTAGCTTCCCCAAATATAACTCCCTGAAATTGTTTATGAACGATATTGTTCTTGCACTAATATGTAATGTTTCCTAGAAGCAGTTGCTACGATCCTTAAATTTCTTAAAATAAAATGAACTAATATGCTGTAACAAAGATATTTAATATAATTAGTTTTTCCATATATATATATATATATATATATATATATATATATATTTATGTTTTTAATAACTTATCAGTCTTAGCAGAAAAAACATGAAAAAGCCTACAAATTCTAGCCCTAGCAAATGAGATTGAAACAAAAATAAAAAACAATTTTCCAATAACAACGCGAAAGAAGGATTGTAGTGAAGAAAAATTCATTGAGAATATTTCTACGGCAACATGGTTAGTATTGAAAACTCCCGTCATGTGTGTAGAAATTGATTTGAATGTTAACAGTTATTTACTGAAATTTACCCTTATGCATGTGTTAATAAGATATTTAATATCATGAGTGTAATGAGTTACATAATTTTATTGTAGTCTATGGACAATATATTGGCGTGTCAAATATAATTTAGATTTTTAGCATAAATTTACGATTTAATGTCCTTTGAATAATAATATACAGGCTATAATTTTACATAGCAAACCTCGAAAACGAAAAATCGTATCAATCTATACTTTATATGTGAATTAACTGTCTGCTGGGAATAAGATACGACAATTTAATCTACCACATTATAAGACGAAATTTTTTATTCTCGTCTTTTTTAAGATAATTATCCAGAATACAGTTCAGCGGCGGTAATAAAAATGCACCTAATATTATGCAAGTTTGAATGAAAATAAATGTACAACGAGTGAAATTTGAATGAGAGAAATCATTAAAAATCTATATTCCATAATTCAAAAGTTAAACCCAACACTTTTAACCCGTACAAGAAAATATTATAATTCTTATCGGCAACTTGCATGATTAATTGTTTTAATTTCCAAAGTGTGTAAAATAATAAAAAATAAATTCATTTAGGAGTAAATTAGAAAAAAACTAACGACACACATGACACTTAGTGCAGATGAGTTTATAATTTTAAATTTTGTAAACAGATGGTGATTTATGGCATTAATTTGTTTTCTTTGAGTTGTTTGTTTCATTTACATCCACTAACATTTAATTTGTACTAATATTTTTAATATATGTTTCATATATTTCAAGATGTTTTACTTGTATAAAACATGTTTCCATCCTATCATTTGAAGCCATATCAACCGGATTCCTCTGGGAACAAATCCCGTACTTTTTATACTTCGTGCTTATGTTGTCCCTTAAGATGTTGTAATTGCGTACCATATGATCCCCACGTCAGCGAACGCATAGGGAAAGTTTTCCTGAAATACGGCATAATACCAGCATATAAAACGGAAAAGAGAATTGAACAAATATTTTCCCAGTATAAACATCTTGGTACGAACAAGGACAAAATGAATTTTCCTGGAGTGTACTCGATCAAATGTAGTGATTGTGAGGGAGTATATGTCGGGGAAACCGGGAGAGACTTTAAAACCAGAATACGCGAGCATGAAAGGGATGTAAATAGTGGGAAATGCTCTACTGGACTCAGTCAGCATATGACGGAATACAAGCATGGCATTGGTGAAGTAAACATTGTAAGAATTGAGGATGATTACATAAAAAGAAAGGTATATGAGGCATGGTCCATAATCGGCAACCAGGGGATGTGTTTAAATAGGTATGAGGGTGATATAGGGGATGAATGGCTGGATGTAATGAGGAGACTGAAAAGGAAAGTTCCAGTGTTAAAAATTCCCCAGCCACCAGCAGAATGCATAGAGGAAGGAGTATTTGACATTCCAAAGAACTGGAAAGAAAGACATTTGAGGAGCAGTGTTTTTATTGATGGTTACCATGAAGAATCTCAATCTTCATGATCAGTACTTTGTGAGAAGTCACCTGAAGAAGACTCCAAGAGGAGAGTTGAAACGTTGTGTGGTGATTTTAACTTTTAACCACTGTCTTGTAATATATTTTTTAAACACTTCTTTTTATTGGATTTGTATCAGTGGAAATTTGGGACCGATATGGATGTTTCATTGAGTTCTAAAAAACTGGTCCAACATTTTCTGAATGAGAGAAAGAGAATTTCGTCATTGTTAATCAGAATTGGATTTTTACGTTCATGCTATCAGAGAGGCGTTATTCCGAATTTTTTAAAATGGAATTTTACTCCTTTGACTAACAAAACCCATGATTTTAAGTACGCTACGAGAGTGTATAAATGAGGTCTACTGCAACTTGAATAGAGCGAATGAAGAGGCGTATAGGGCGCATTTTCAGGTTATAAAAGTGACTAGTCATGAACAGCTATATCAAGTGATACAAAGACATCATCACCTGGTTTCTGAAAATTACAACATCTTAAGGGACAACATAAGCACGAAGTATAAAAAGTACGGGATTTGTTCCCAGAGGAATCCGGTTGATATGGCTTCAAATGATAGGATGGATGGATTTGTCAATCTCTCTAAAAAGGAAATCCCAACGAAAGTAGCGAGTATAAAACATGTTTCGTTTGTAGTTCTACACGCCAAGATGTTAAATTAGATTGAATAACTGACTCATCCAATTAATGCTTTTAGTAGACTTAAACGGCGTAGAATAAAATAATAATAATAAGTATAATAATATATTCTATGAATAAAAAAATAAGTGCCTTAGAGACGTTTGATCTTACGACCCTTAAAAAAAAGACAAGTACTTTGCCACTGAGCTACAGAGGTTACTTAATAGTGTGCTTTACAACTTTCCAATGGACACAACTGATAGTTTCCTGTTCATTTAGTGGAAACAACCTGTCCAATAGCTTGTGTTTTGTTTCCCTGTGTTGGTGTTGTCGAAAACCGGAAAAAAAAAATTAGACTAGTCTGTCTGGTGGAAAACCGCAAGAAAACTACACTAAACAGTCGCCAACAACCCGTGTTTGCAATATGTTTGTAAAATGTTGCTATTTGTTGCGAAAGACATGAGTCTCTGTTTTGTCCGTTTGGTGGAAAACCGCCTTATGACCCATATGAGTACAATGTGCACGCAGTTAGACCCTACTGCAGGCATCTTCCTTCGAATATTCATTTTACCACCGTTCAAAGCAGATGAAGGACATGTTAGAACATTAAAAAGTAGTCTCCATTTCGAGGAACCAGGCGCATGTTCTTGATGGAATCGTAACTGGTAGGAACAAGGCATATGTATACAGTATTTCCATTTACTGGTCTTTAAGAAATAGTAGCAATTAAATTGTATTTTATTTTCATTTCAAATGTCTCTAACTCTCATAGCATAGCAAACCAATAAATCTCAATAAAGGGTAGAGGAGATAACGAACGTATTTTTCTACGGATGTTGAATTTCCATCAGAATATCTGCATCGCAAGAATTGTAGTGCAGTATTATGAAATTGAAATTTACTTCTAACTTTAACCAGAAATGCTGATCTTTTATCTGAATGCTGTAAGAAGCTGAGATTGTATGTAAGCTAAATGACAGTATTTGTTTTTATACATGCAAATGGGAGCACAGAACAACATCGTGCTTTAGCATCAGTTGCCGCAAGAGGCGTTCGCAGAAAAAAAAGTGTAATATTTATACAGTATGTCGTAACTCATTTCTACGTTCTGGATGTTGACCTCAGCGTGATCTTTTATCATAGACTTGTCCGTTTAAAACGTGATTTCTGTTGAGGCCACAGCTAAAATATGGTACTTTATAATGATGGATATATATTTTAATGCAGAGGCCTTCAATGAGGTCGAGCTGAGCGGCACAGTTGTATGGCACTGATTTTCAGTGTCCAAGTTCGCGGGTTCTATCCCTGCCCAGGCCGATGGCCTTTATGTGTGCATAAATGTGACAATCCCATGTCTGTAAATTTACAGGTAAATAGCGGCGACGGTCACAGTCCTAATTAGCAGTACACCCCGGCCGTTAAATAACAAAAATCAATTCTAGAGATCTGCTACTGTACCGTCTGATATAAACTCCCGTCCCTTGCCTGATCATGGCCTAACATTCGACTTCATCTGGGGATGGCATGATGTGGGACACATTGTGGTTAATAGACAAACTCCCCTGATCTTTATTAAGGTTTTCTTATCCGAGCTGTTATTACTTTATGAAGGACCTGCTCAGTTGTCCTCGTGAAGTGTGGTTCACCCCATTTCAGACCTCCCTACCTCAATCCGACAAGAACCGGGGATTGAACCCAGTCCTGTTGTTGTAGACAATAACTACAACAACAAGTAGACTGCTGTTTCAGATGAATGAAATATGCTATTCACTAAGGCTATTTCACAAACAAAATTAAAGTTGACAAAACGTGAAATCTAGTACATAAAGGACTAACATCTAGAATCATATTTTTTGCATGCGTTGGAGTAGCATCATAGCCACAAAACGTCCCCTGAGCTTGGTGCTAATAGAATAAAACACTCTGTATATTATACCGCGGTTGGCCAGTAACTGCGTAAACAATAGTGGTCTATGTATCTCACGTCTGGCATGTGTATGAAACAAGCTTCATGGTCTTCGGTTATTATTTAGCACTGACAGGTCATTCTGAAGGAATTTGTATGTACGCTCTGTACACAAGTAATGTTCCAACGTAAATAAAAATCAGTACCCCCTTTATGTTTGCTAATAATGCCTTGATAGAATATTTTAGGACATGCATTAACAAATCTACCCCATTCAATTTCCTTTACACTCCATAAGGCTAAGGAGAGGAGGCATGGAAGTAGTCCATTCTCTTTTTGTAAGAACATTTTTTATTGAATCTACTTATATTACAAAACACATTTATTAAAGCAGCAGTACAAAGTATTTGTTTCTTCACTGTAGTTTAAGTACCAATATTGTCCTTAGCACAATATGGATATAGTATATTATGCAACGAGCCTATAATGGCATTCATTAAGACGCGAGTGCTCGTTTCTTAATTTCAATACGAGAATCCTAATGATCATTATAGGCAAGTTGCATACTGCCGTTTTTGTTCGACCATGAATAAAAGTCTAAGTTTTGAGATTTAGAATACATTGTAATTCATCAATAAAACTACTCTCTCTGTCTCGGCAATCAGCAGTTAGTATGTTCTCTTCTTTTGCGAAATGACTGATGACGACGTGCAGGGAGCTCATGGCATCTCTTGGCCTTTTAACCTCATAGCAATGCACATTAAAACACAGGATATGAACTCAATTTAGTATAACATTAAAACTAAGGCATACAGAATTGGTTTTATTTTAATTACGGGTTGTTTATTGTGCAGTTTGAATTGCTGCTTTCAAGTCTTGTAGATTGTTCCGTGTACGATATTAATCTATAGTTGGACATCATTGTTATAATGAATTTCAGTACCATAATGGATGTCATTATGATCCTGTGACTTAGCAGTATCATAAATTACATCTATTATGAGACTGAATGTAATAAGCGTATTATAGCATGGTCGAACAAAAACTTTACTTTTGCTTCTTAACATGTATAGGCCTACCTATAACTTAGAATGAGAGGTGGTTTCCTATAATGTGCTCTGAGCTCAAGAAAACATTCAAGACGCTCTTAAGTAAAGTCCAATGTCAAAGAAATAAAATGTTTCAAATTATTTATTTTCAGATAATTAGAAAATTAAAACGTAATGTTTTTCATAAGACATTTTCAGTTTTACTCTGTTGAATTTTACGTACCATATAATTAAAAATAAAATCTTACCTTCATTGTAGAATTGTGCAGGATTTCCTCTTTACTTATTTCCTTATCTGGATTCGAAGATTATTACAGTGTAAGTTTATTGCAACACTTCTTGAAGGATAAATTAGTGTAAGATCCCCGACATAGCTGTACTTTCCCATTCTACAGCAAACCTTCCTTAAAATGTGTTTTAATTTATCCTAATGGAATCTGCTGGCATTTTTCGTGTGCTTATAATAATTATGATACTAGTACATGTTTTAATGTTATATTAAAGTGGAAGAATTACTGACACATGTCTTTATGAAAATACCGCCAAAAAGTGCATCTAAATTTATCTGAGTGGTATTTTAAAGTGACTGTGATTCACGTTTTGTCTTAAATTATTAAAAAGGTAATGTAATTTTCTTTTCAAAACATGTAGTCTAAGGTATGAGGAAAATGAAAATCTGTTGTTAGAAAATAACAAAATGTTGGAATTATTTGACAATAGAGCCTATTTTTAAAAGATATAGCAGACATCTTTTATAAAAAATAATGTGCATGTATTAATAATTGAAATGAATACATAAAGATTAGTATCAATTAAAATTTTCTTTCTTATCAACATCATACAACATTTTTTGTGATATGCTTCTGTCAAGATTAGCCCTATATGTGGACGAAATCATTGGAGATCACCAATGTGGATTTAGGCGAAATAGATCAACCATTGATCAAATACTTTTATTCACCAAATCTTCGAGAAAAAGTGGGAATATAGAAAGTATGTTCACCAGCTAAACATAGATTTAAAAAAAAAGCATACGATTCAGTTAGGTGAGACAAATCGTACAATATCATCATTGAATTTGGGATACCAAAGAAGTTAGTTAGGCTGATCAAAATGGGTCTAAATTGAACTTATATCAGAGTCAAGTTAGGGTAACTTATATAAGATAGGTTTGCCATAAAAACGGCTTTAAGCAAGGAGATACACTATCGCCTATACAGTTTAATTTAGCTTTGGTATATGCCATTAGGAAAGTCCAGAAAAACAAGTTAGGCCTAGAATTAAATGGTAATCACCCGAATTTAGCTTATGCAGATGATGTTTGCCTCTTGGACGATGGCATAAACATAATCGAGAGAATGGAGAACGTCTTTCCGATGCCTGCAGGAATGTAGGATTAGAAATTAAAAAAAAAAACTGGGTATATGGTCATGAATCTTAAAAAATAAAAAAAATAAAATAAAAAAAAGCAGCCGCTACAAAATATTAGAATAGCAGGTAAATCGTTCGGAAGAATGAAGAAATAAAATATCAGGAAGCAATAATTACACATGCAAAATTATTAACATAGAAGTTAAGTGCCCACTGAAATCATGAAATGTTTGCTTTTATGCAGTTCAGAATCTTTTATCTTCTCTTCCTCTGTCCAGAAATCTAAAAATAAAAATTTATAAACAATTATCCTGCCTGTTGTATTATATAGATGTGAGACATGGTCGCTTACTCTTCGGAAAGAACCTAATCTGAGAGTGTTCGAAAACAGGCTGCTTAGGAAAATATTTGGACCTAAGGGAGATGGAAATGGGGACTGGAAAGAACTGCGTAACGACGAGCTTCATAACCTGTACTCGTCACCAGATATAGTAAGGGTAATTAAATCACGGAGAATGAAATGGGCTGGACATGTTGCGCGCATGAGGGACGAAAGACATATCACAAAAATATTGACTAGGATGTACGAAGGGAAGAAATCACTTGGAAGAACTAGACTTAGGTAGGAGTACAATATTAGGATTTAAGGGAAGCAGGACTTGGGAGGGATGGTTCGATGGAGTTCGCACAGTATAGGGTTCAATGGAGGGCTCATGTAAACGCGGCAATGAACTTCCGGTTTCATAAAATTGGGAACACACCTTTAGCTCAGGAATTGTCTATTGCTATTGAGTAGCTAATTATTAATTAAAATCACAAGTTCTTACTTCAATATTTTAAGAAGGGAGTTAAAATGAACCTGGGTATTAAGTACAATTTGTACACCAATTTGTAACTAATAGGAAAGAATTAATGTTAGACGTACCTATACCTTCCAGTGAAGGGAAATTATTAGTGATCCTGAGCAAAACTTTTACATATAAAGCCAAATCAATTGGTATCTCTATCTCAAACCTCGTGACCAACCACTATATATTTGGTTACTGTAAGATTCAAACTCTTTCAGAACTGCTAAGTTCTATTGTTGCTAATGAATTCAGTCAGAAGATCTTTAAGTTCTGAAATATCACTCTTTAATTCCTGGATCTCATGTTTCATCTGTTCGACCTGTTTTTTCGTGTCATCTACTAATTCACCCTTTCTTTCAGCTATGTCTTTCGCAGCTTCTAGAATATATGGACCAAGAGGCAGTCCGAATCGCCAAGTCCCAAAAGAACAGCACTGGTCAGGCCTGTATTCTTTATCCCCTACTGTTTTATACGTTGGATCTTCATATCGACCAATCAGCTTGTTCTGTTTCATAATTATTGTAAGGGTGTCATCCGGAAGAACATTTGGAAATAGAGTCACTTTACCTAATAAATGCCTTCTCCAAGGAAGGTAAGTCATAAGTCCCCGAAGAGGTCTCCCGAACACGACATTCTCAAAGTGGTATACCATGTTCACTTTAAAACAGTGGGCCACCAGCTCAGCATCGTTTCTAATTGCTTGGGTATCACTCACAGCCAAGCCATTCAATAAATTCAAAAGCACTATCGTAATAAGGAATACGAAGAAAATGAAGAACAATATGTAGCCACCATGACTGAAAGACATACCAGAAGCGTCGAATTCACCTATCATCATCACCACAGTCTTCAGTAAGGATTTTGCAAAGTCACTGTAGAAGTCAGTTTCGGCTTCGCCAAATGAGAAATTTCCACTTATATTGCGGAAAACAAAGGTTCCTACTTGCTTCTCAGGCGGATCTTCACTGTGGTACAACCTATAAAAGCTGAATGTAAACGCAATGATGAGCGGAGAATAACAGCTAAGAAACTTTAAGTAGTTCCAAGATACTCTCTTCATCATTTCGTTATAAATCGCCAAGGTATAGATGTATCCAAATTGTAGAATTACTTCAGTCCATGAAAGAAGAAGCGTGATGGCCGTCAGAAAATTAGAGCAGTATCCGGTTAAAGTAGCCGCAGTTGTAATAATAATTCCTATTTCTAGGAAATTTTCCAAATTCTTTATATATTTTGCTTTATCTGGTAGAAGTATAAATTGCATGAGTTCTCTAAAGATAAAACCGAGGAAAAGGACTATTAGAATAATCCTGATTATTGCAGTAGCTTCCGGATTACAAACAGTACTTTGGGAACCGCATTCGGTGCAACTGTTGCATAAAATGTAAGCCGTGAGAAATGTAACAAACACTGTATAAAACAAGATATTGAGATATGAAAGCAGGCACATTCTGTTCCATTTCAAGTGAAGAAATATAAGGACGACTGGATGTTTGATCAGATGTCGCAGCTTATTTGAATGGCTGATGTAAAATAGAGGAAACATCTCTGGAAGTTCTTCTTTTGACCCTTCAGCAGACTCAACATCTTTCAGTGGCAGAGATTCTCCATTAGTTGCTTGTTGGACACCAGATTTATAGGATATATTAATTTCTGTGGTCTTAGGACTACATTCGGACGGTTTAAGTATTTGAAAATTCACTCTCAGTTTGTAAATATTGGACTTCTTGTCGGTTTCCACTCTTTGAATACAGTTGTCTAGTGCTTCGTTCAAAATACTAGGCTCTATATCATTCAAAGGCGAAACTTTGAAAATATTTAGCGTACCAATGTAAGCTCCTTTTTCAAGTAACTTCTTCACGAAATGATCGTCCTCTTCCATCACGGCATAGTGGAGCGCAGTATGACCAAATTCATCACCGAAGTTGATTGGAATATGCAATTCATTGTTTTTTTCCAAAAGATAATCAAAACATTCAGTATGTTGCCTATTTCCACCAAGTTTTGAACCCAAGCCTTCCAGAACAGAATGAAGAAGAGTTTTTTGTTTTACAATTCCTATCTTTGCGTGCTTTTGTTTGAGAAATCTTAGAATCTTGAAGTGACCGTAGAAACATGCTAAATGTATGGGTGGCCTTTTCTCGTTGAGGCCAACTGCATCAACATCTGCTTCTAGATCTACGAGCATTTGAACTATTTCAAATATTCCTTTCTCACATGCTAACTGTAGGAAAGTTTTTGGTAAAGTTGTTGAGGAGTTGACATAATCTTTACTAATTTTCTCCTTAAATGTATCGATGGCATTGGTATTAAGGAAGCTGTACAGTTCCGAAGGAATATTGTCATCTCCAACATCTTCTGGTATGTCGGGGATATCCAGATCAGGATAGTTTTGTTTGATCAATTGTTTGTCATCAGGCTTTATGTAGTGAGTGCGATTCAGTACGTCTTCAAGAATTTCTCTTTTGCACTTTTTTCTTGCAGCCTCACCAATAGCTGTCCGTTTGCCAATATCAAACTTGGCACTTATTTTTGGGTGTGTTGCCAAATATTTAAAAGTAGTTTCAGTTTTTGGAAGATTAGTAGCGGACAAGTAGAGTGCTGATCGACCTCGGGAGTTAAGTATATTTGGGTTGATATCTGAATGAGCTAATAGTACTTTTAAAGCGGGCAGATTATTCTTTTCAGCTGCGAAATGAATTGCAGCGTAAGAGTCTCTTATTTGGCATTTCACATTTGGATCTGCCCCATTGTCAAGTAGCACTCTTATAAATTCTGCGGATTCTTCGAAGTTTTCTTTTTCACAGGCTCTTCCTAGAAGCGTATTGTAATATGGATCTCCAAACTCGTGATTGGGGTCAACAAATTGATGACCATCCTTATCTTTCCGTCTGAGTAATGCACGAAAATTGTTCAGATCTTCGTCTTCCAAGTATTTAATCAATTTCTGCTCATAGCGTGTACTGGGTCTTGCAGCCATCTTCCTAGAAATAAGAAAACAAATAGTGTATGAGTTATGATGCAAGAAAAGAATAGGATGATGATAATGATTACAATGATGTGGTAGTGATTGTGGTGGTGAAAGTGATGAGTGAGTTACAATATAACAAATTCACAAGGGTTATAACGGTTTGATTATATCAATATTAGATATACATTTTATTCTATCATATGTGTTTTAATTTTGTTGCAAGACACAACTTGTCAAACCATTCACTAGTGGCTACAATTCTTTTTAGGTTTCTTCATATGTTATTTACCAACAAAATGTATTTAGACCTAATGCATATTATGTATACAGAAAAATTAATAGATTCTTGGGATTTTGATCATACATACAATATAAATACTTAAATTTCATGACACTTTAAAAATTAACTAATTTAATTTCAAACTTTCAAATTTTCAAACGAAAAGAATTAAAGCAGCGAACAACTGGATGATCGTATGATGGCTCAATGATCTTTTCACTGGTAATTTCGGATTGAGACTCGCGACGGAATCGCATCTGGCGAGAACCAGAGATATGATTTCGGCCCGAAAACAATGACGAAAAAGGCAATATGAAGGAAGCTCTACAGCGGTATCACATCGGAGATATCACGAAGACTTGAAAAACAGTTCTGCACAAAGTTGTTAGGAAAAATATGCAAGATTTAACAGCTGTCATGTTCCTAGATAAGATATTGGCACCTTAGGTTCGAGGTACTGTTGACTCAAATTTTCTCCTCTTGGACTATAAACGCTTGTCCCTCGTAGAGTTTTTCTTGTCCTTTGTTACATTGGTTTAACGTTTTAATGCACAAAATCGTGATTGTTTTATTTCCAAAGTCCTGTGAATAGAACGTGGTTCTTATTTTATGTTCAAAGTCCTAAGCATAGAAATGATGTATCTTGTTTCTTTTGATGTGGTTTTATGCGGTAGATATGAATTAAGTTAAATAAATTAACGTTTTTGTGTGGTGTATTAATTTATGTATTTGTTGCTTTAATTTTGGTCACATATAAATTTCATCGTTATAAATAAATCACAGTCGCGCAAAATATTAAGATAGCATGAGATAATGTGTAATCACAAGGCGAATCAAAGCTGAAAGTAGATTCATGAGTTATTTTTAACATCTCGAGTTGAATCGCAGGCTTATTATAAGAAAGAGGAAGGGTCACAAAATAATTTATTCATAAATTTAAAAATACATGTAGCCTAAATATGATTAATGAATCAAGTCAACACGCTACAGAAATGCTGCAAGGCGTTTAATTAGGGCACTGCACTGTTTAATTAGGGCAATGGTTGTTCAGATTGCTATAATACTGCTGAAGTCAGAGAATGCTTTCTTAATCGATGTCGGAGTAATCGGGCCATTCATTTATCGGCTTGCCTTCTTATTGGCTACATACAGTATTTTAAAGCAACTTGGATCTTACGAGAATTTCAGAATATTTTAAAGGAGTTTTAAAAAAATCACTTCAGAATCAGATGTGCGATTACTGCAGTGGGCATTTCCTTATTCAAGCTCTACATGAATCAGATTATCCGGCCATTCATTTTTCCGGTCTCGACATGGCAACCAGTATGAATAGCTTTGCTGTTTATTTCGCGGTTCACCCATTAGTAAATATTATTTCACTATATAGCTCGAATGCCAAGTGCTTCCCACCAAAAACGATACAATCATTATACAGGTAGATGTAGGGCTTTATAACTTTACACTAGGTCGGTTGGGAAGAAGTTGTGTTTCAATATAAATCGGAGCAAAGCCAGTTAATTTTTTAAAAACATATTTTGTCTTTTTGGTATTAAGTTGGATTTATGTAACGAAAGGAGTTCGAAATGTTATTTTCTTATTTTGATACGGTTTTTCTATACACGTTCCTGCATATTTGCTGACCTCAACGAAGTTTTTTTACAATACACTAAACCTCTCGACTTCCACATAGACTTAATATGGGACGAACCTTCATTTTCATGGCACCCTTTTCGAAAAAAAAAAGGGGGGGGCTTTGTCACGACCTGGCTTATAAGGTTATTCCAAGGTTATTGTCAATTGAACGTACTGTCGCTTAGAATTCGCGTCAGAATTAAATCAGTTTTGATCAGTAAACGCTTCTCCCTCTAGACTTCGCTCTGACTACAAAAAGTTACGTAAAAAGGCTAATAAAATTCTTACGAAGTCTAAATTAAAATATTACCTCTTATGAAATCGTAGTAACAGTAGACTTTGAAATACGTTAAAATTTGTACTTTCTCATCAGTACCATAGGTACTACACCTATAAGTAGAGGAAGTTTTGTGTTCGACGCTGATCTTTAATGTCGAGATCTCTGCATTAATACTAGTTTTGGATAAAGAAAATACAACTTTCGGGAACATGTCTGCGTGTTTTTCGGTGTGTGTGTGTCTGTGAACAGCATAGCTCGACATAAAAAATTGTAGAAACGAAATTCTGTATGTAGTTATTTGCTTTCGGGGATATGATAGGAAGCATAGAAACTGCTGTTTCTTTTACCGCCACTTTATATGAAACAAATTTTATGTGAAACATAACTTCCTCAAAGTTACTCTCAATATTATTTTCCAGCATAGTACATGGCGGTAGAATCATTTAGCTCTTAGCGTTATTAAGTTACAAGTAGCGAGGGTAGAGTTTTTTAGCACTTTCTGTAATATTCAATATGTTATAGCCTAATATATTGTGCATATGATGGAATTCATGTTGAAAATTTAAACAAAATCGTTAAGAGTCATTTTCAAGAAAATAGCGAAAAATGAAATGTCCTTAATGTAAAGTGGCATTAAAATGAAGATAATGTCGTCGTCAATCTTTGTATCACATCCCTAAAATATATCTAATCGAAATATAAATTTCGTTTTTTCACAATTTTTCGTTCTGGAGCTGTGCTGGTCACAGACACACATAAAATCACACACAGATATGTTTCTGAATATATCATTTCTGAATTCAGGAACCTCAAAACTTGTATAGGCCTATAGGCCTACGTTGAAAACGCGACATACAATTCCGAGGTTGAATAACTACCTATTGTATATATGGTACTAGCAGAGGAATAAAAATAAATCAAATTAGAATATTTTTTCTTGTTTATTGACAATCTTTCAAATTGGATGTCTCGGTACTAACGCACTCGGTAAGTCGTCGGAATGATTTCCGACACCCAAGGAATTTTCAATGGGCCTATGTGCTATGAAATTCGTGATGGAGAATAGGGAAAAGAGGAAGTGTGCAAGTGTGCGTAAAAACGTCCAGGACATAGCAAATTACATGTTAATTATTAATCATTATTATAAAATAAAAATAATACATTTAATAATGACTTTGGTGTCAAATGCAACAGAGAAAACACAATATTTAATATACTTATCTTTGTCAATCCAATTCCCCTACAATAAAACTGGTGGAGATACCAGATTCCTTTCTATCAGAGACTAGAAGTAAGCATTCTATGGGTATGCTATGTGTAAAACAAACGTTTGCAATGAAAAGTGCAATCAATGAGCTTACTGTATGAACGAGTTCATAAAATAATGGACTGCAAACCTTATACAGTATTTTATATAGTTTATTCTGATTCAACTGTTTTTACCTTACACAGTACCGATAAATCATTGATCCGTAACAATGATTTTGTCTTGTATCTTCCTCGTTACGGAACAAATACACTCTAATATAATACCGGACACTCTTGCTTTCGGTGGGAGAAGTAGTAGACCCAGATATTATCTTCCCGTTACGAGTGGAATCGTACCGATACATAATGTATTGTAAGTTACAATATGCAAGTGTATTGGGGAAGTCGTTTTGATAAACGAGGTAAAATTTGTCTTTTGGTAAAGTCTATGCTTCATATTACTGCAAAAACCAAGAGCATGAAACCAGTTTGAGGCCAATCTTCAGATTTCCAAAGTAGAAATTTGTAGGAATCTAAAACAGTGCCATTTTATTTTGTTTATAAGTGAAAAACGTCAAATAGCATTCTTTTAATGTACCGGTACCGGAAAATCCTGATTGAAAATATAGATATGAATTCATGGTAGATCAGAACTACCAATACCATCATTAATAAACTTCATTGTGAAGTGTAAGATTTTCAACTAGTACAAGTAGTAATAATTTGAAGGTTGAGGTTCCGCCATGTACTAGTAATTTGTAAGACGGACAACGAAGTTGTGTATTGAATACGAAGAAACATAGATTACGTAGCTAATTATAGTTTTATTAGTAATTTAATACTATAAAAGAATATGCAAACATTCAATTAACAATAACACTGTTTATATGAGAATAAAGTGTTGTTATGCAATCATAGTACTGTGATCTTGTTGACTTATTTCCTAGCATCAAGATATTCTGTTTACAAATTACAAAAATGAGTTTATCGAATTGTGATAATCAGCATGAGGATATGTAAACCAATATGCAAGTCGAAAAGCGTAAATATAACAATTACAAATGTTTCCAAACATTATGTTTTGGTTAAGAGCTCTTTCATTAAAATTTCGAGTAAAAACAATTGCTGGAAAACACTTATATACGAATTGATTTTGATAAGATATATACCGTACACAGTTCTAAAAATAAATTTGTTGCAACAAGTTTTATTCAAGAACCAAAAAAGGCGTTTATCCAGATTAAACATATATTAAGTTTTGATATCTGCCTTAAGGTGTATATTCACGTATTTTTACCTTACTTAACTTCTGCATCTTTATCATAAATTATAAACTCATTAATTAGAGGTGTATAGACTTACAAAAGTTTTTTAAAATAAGTGTTTTCCAGCAATTGTTTTTACTCGAAATTTTAATGAATTCGTACCAGATCAGAACTACCAATACCATGATGTGAATATCGTATTCATACGGAACGTGCAGTATATGGAAGAGCGCCGGGCGGCAAGGGGCAGAGTGACAAAGCTGTATTGGATTTTTGTCTTGCAGCTAATACAACCCAGCACATCAGCCTGTGCCACGCATCTTAAATTGCGCATTTTAAAGCTGCGCTACTCAATGGTAGAATTTAGACCATTTTGAAGTAACTCTTACATTATTAACCTTACTACTACTAGATTACTTTTGTTAACTGAGTACCACTAGGGTCATAAAGACAAGGTAATTTTCATGGGATATTTCGGTAGTATTGCATTTTTTTTATAAACAGGCGTAAACACATAAATTTTACCTTGAAAACAGGACAGCTATGTATATAAGTATTTTTACATAATACCCCAATGGTACTTAATGCAAAAACAATGAATACTTTTTAATGAGTTGAAAATATAAAATTTAATAAGATATCATTGGATACAGTTTACTTAGAGGAATAAAGTCACAACTTTAGACAATGATAGTTTAAAAACCAGTGGAGGTATTTAAATTATTTCAAAAGTGCTTTTAAGGTCAAATTGACCCCAATGATACTAGGAAGGTTAATGGAGTTCTCATCTGTAAGTGTACTATAAGTAGTAATAAAGGTCCCTTGGATATGCTTAAAACTGTAGCTTGTGTGCCTAATGCCTATCCATTCATCAAGTTTTATTTTCTACGATTGTGTTTCTTCATCTACTTCCTGTTCATGCTATCATAGTGGAAACTCGAATTCCCTGCACCCAGGACCGGTAACCTAACCTACCTGCGTCTCTTCTACTTTCAGCACATTTGCGTCAGTATATCAAAGCCTCTAACCTTTGTTGTATTTATTTTTGCAGTTATTTTGCTATCAAGTTTTGTAATTTCAATCTTTACTATCTATATGTTAATACTGACTTGCGATAACAGTTTTACTTTCGGCTAAATTATTATCGTACAAAAATACATATGTTAGGTGCAATGGAGAATCTCGGAAATTTAGAAACACTCTCCTTCTGCTTGAAATTTTTAAACTCTTCCTCGATTCTCCCCTTCATGGAGCGCCTTGGAACTTAGTGACAATTTAAACTTAAGCCTACATAACATTTAAAACTAAAAATAAGTTGCACGGAAGTCACTTCTTTTGCATTGCCTGTGAAAAATTAAGTATGTGGATCGTGTGTTGGAAAACGGCGCTCCAGCACAGTGGAAATGTTTTTTTACTGCTGTTGTTCGGGTGATATAGTGATCATTCTTACAGCAGACGACAGTAGCTTCCTTTCTGCAGCGAAATTACATTGTTCGTGTTTGCCATGTATGTAATAGCCAGGCAGTTAAAATACTTTGATTCTTTTTTCTAACATGGAGGGAGAAAGAAAATACAAAAGCTACACTTCCCTCTCTTGGGATCTGAATATTTTATGACAACATTCACTCCATTGAATCTTCGCAAACAAAGACACAAACATGCAAAGGCACGTTCCCCAGTTTACTTGAGATTTTTCGGTTTATTTAGTTCTCTGTTAATTCATTTGATTATCTTTTAACTTCACACATTCGTACCTGTTGTATTGTATTGTATTGTATTTTTTCCCTTTTTGTTTTGTTATTTTCTTTTAAAAATTAAATCTCCTTTAAGTTCTTTTTAACTTTCATTTTGATGGGTTAGGAAGCTAAAGGTTTACATGAAAGCAAGCTGTTTAAGATAACGTATCAAGGTAATAAAAAACCACTCCACCTCAAAATGCAGACTTTTTACTTAAATGCAAGGCGTGGATTGTAGTTCGGGAGGTCATCCAGGTCGCAGGAGAAAATGCTAGGTTGGAAATTACTTATCCTTCGCCTTAGAAGAGATATGAAAAGAAAATAGACCCATATGCTTGCTACAGACCTGTTAATAAATATGTAGTAGTCCAAGTAGTTTACAAGTGCAGATAGGCATGCTATCGTTAAGTTGTATTCGATGATAACTGTGTTATGTATAACTCTCAATTATGTCTGTCTTAAAGAAGATATGACTTTATGGCTGAAAAATTAATTAAGCCTCTGTGAAAACTCGATAATCGGAATTGTCATTTAGAAACAGGGAGACCTATTTATGTTTAGAAGTTTACAATACTCAATTCCATTTCTTATATTTAAAAGAGAGTCTAGAGTTATTGATATCAATGTATTTCATAATAATAAATACCCATATTCCATTAATCAAACATTATAAGAAGTTTGACCAAACCTTCAATTTATCTGTACAGTAATAAGGGTACTTCTTGTTATATATATATATATATATATATATATATATATATATATTTACAATGTTTGTAAATTGTCAATAAAATCTACTTATGAGGGCTAAATTAAATCATGTGTCAATATGTAAAACGAAGTATGTAAAAATTAAAAATATTTACAAACTAGGGCCTTCAGTATTTTGTAAATATCTTTAATGTTCACTACTTTGTTTTACATTTTGATACTTGTGTTCATGTACGTAAGTAGGCTTGTTGACAACTAGCAGGTGACGCGGCTTCGCCCGCATTTATTAATTCAATCTGTAGATATTTTGAAATAATTTATGTGTAAAATAATTAAAACACATTTATTAACACTTACACGCGAATCATTCATACACTAAACCAGCGTTTCTCAACCTATGGTCCGCGGACCACCATGGTGCAGATGGTCCGCAGACATAATTAAAAAAATATCATAAAGCAAGTGCAAAGTAAAGAAGTAAATTTTTTTCACAGATTTCGTTATAATGACCTATAATTAATACCCCAAATATTAAGAATATAGGCTTTATTTTAAAAATGGTATGTAAAATTAGGGGTCCGTAAAATTTTTTAGACATTTTAGAGGTCCTCGGGTTCAAAAAGGTTGAGAAATGCTGCACTAAACAATTCATAATTTTATTTAAAGAGCTAAATATCCGGCTTTGGAGTGCATTCCACGATCAGCAAGCATCGCCTGGAAAAACGACCTAAGGTTCGAGCTCCGTCCGAATCGTTCTATGTTTTCCTGTTTAGACCTACTTTCATTATCCCTCTTCCGTCCACCTAACACTGCGTCCCCTAACATTATAAACGAATCCGGTTTCGAAGTGCATTCGGCTACTCTTCAGTCCATCTAACTTATGTTAAAAATTTCAGATCTCTGCGTGCAGGAGATTAGGTTAGACATGGCGCACAGACAAAGAGATAAACACTTCCTCCTATTATTATAGAAGATATCGATTTTTAGACATTATAAATATATTTATGTAAACTTACATGTACTGATTTGTAACTTCTGACGATATGTATAACAAGAAGGACCCTTATTAGGCCTACTGCACAAATAATATTTAAGTTTTGGTTAATCATACATTATATGATTGGGGGAATAAATTCTTTATTACAGATTCAAATTTTTTTTGTATACATTGTATACCGTTATATCATTCTTGTGTTGAATTTTTCACGTCCCTGTGACAGGAAATTGCAAGATTTTTGAAGAAAATGATACAGTAGCGTTCCGCTAATCTTGACTAGATGGGACAGGACCCTGTCTGGATCACCAAAAGTCCAGGTTATAGGGAATTCGCCTATGCTCTACTGTAAGAAAGTTCTAATTGTGTAAAACTATAATTTTTTTTTTATAAATGTAAATATTCCTACAACTTAATTTTAGTTTTATATATGTAGACCTAAGTTTTTAACCTACGAACTGATATAGGATTAATTAAACAAAAGATCTTTGTGATTAAAATTCAAAATTTATTTCCAAAATCCCTTCCGGATTAACTGGATGTCCGGATGAGCGAGGTCTGTATTAGCGGAACACTAGGTAAATGAAACTTCATATGACCGACGTATTAGCATTGAGAGTTCAGTCAATAAAGAATTAATAAATTCTGAAAATTAAAATTCCAAAAAAGTTCCCTTAACGTCATCGTTATATGCTTATACATGGCAAGAAATATAGCAACCGTTCCAGTTTCTTCTAAATACATGTTGAAAGAAAAGACGTTGACAGCAGAAAGAGAAAAGAGGGGGGAGAAAGATGGAATGCGTATACTGTACATGATTGATGGTTTTTTCTCTTGCCAAGGAAATAATGTTTCAGAATCTTTTATTCTTTGCTACATACGAAAACGGAAGAAATGTTCCTTTTCCAAGCATTTTTCCTCTCTCGTTTGTAGTTACCCATCGGTTGTCTGTTCCGAAAAACTGTTTCATTTGTTTTGTTATGTTTTCTTTTCTACAATCCCGTTCTCCATCCTTCCTGTCAGCATCAGCAATATCACAGTTTGTCTTTTTTCCCTCTGTGCCATAACATTTTGCATCTTCAAACATTTCTGCTTATATTTTTTTTAGAAGAAATAGTATGTATGTGAGGGAAAGAAAGAGAGGGGAGTGTTTGTGTCATATATAAAGCTCTATATGTGTTGTGAATAACCAATGGCTAGTATTCACATCTTATGTATATAAAGTAACAATACATTCCCATGATGATTCTTCAGACTCTCCTCATATTCCTCTGACTTCTATTATATTACTAATTTATTTAAACTTATTATTCCTAAGGTTAAATTATAATTTTAAAAGAAAAAGATTGTGATGCTTTTACAAATTTATAGTTTTGAGGTTTTTCATACAAACAAATAAAAATGAGGTAGGCCTACCTAAGATAATGAACCTATTTTTAAGAGTGAAATAAGTTGGTTTAAAGATGTGGGACAAGATTTCTTTGCATCAATGCTTTGAATCTTACCCTTGTGGTGCGTATGGCTTTTCAGTTCAACGATATAATTATAATAATTTGTATAATCTTTTCTTCACTTAATTTTGAAACCTTAAGTTATATGATGGAAAAACAAAAAATTATCGTGGATTTCCTTACTTTGTTGTGTTCAACTTAAACAATACGTTTTTCTGCTGGAAGAAAATAGCACATCTTCCTGTCAAAAGGATATGACATCCCTGCATTTAAATTACAAAATAAATTGATTTGCTATTCAGTTAGAATGAATTATTAAGTAAAAACATTGGAAGAAAAGTCTCAAAACTTACTAAATATATGGAAGAAACGCTTGATTAAGTGAAATTAAGACAAGAATCATAACAGCAAGGAAAGAGTGAAAATATTTGCATAAAAGAATAGTTATATTTTACGATTTTTAGGAAAACGTGATTATCATACATGGTGATAAGCATACTTGGAAAGTTTTTTAATCGTTACTACAGAAACTTTAGAGCACTAGCTCTACAACCATACACACGTTATGAATTATGGAATGGACACAAGAATCTCTGCATTTGGCAAGAGCCTCTCTCTTACAAATGGATGTGCCATTTACTGTAGAACTGCATGGTAGGGGTAGCCAAATTTCTTTCGGATATATAAGCAGAATCTCGATTTAGTAGATTATACATAGGTTCTTAAAACTGAATTCATAATATATGAGAGACCTTATTCGGTAAAATCTATCACAAAGGTTTCAGCTATGCAATAAAAACACAATATACTTTATATCGTAAGATGATTAATATAGTCCTGCACTAATCATTACTTACTTACTTACTTACTCAATGGCAATAGACAATTCCTAAGCAAGCTAAAGGAATATTATCTATTTTATGGAACCCTGCACTAATCATGGATTTTATTATTTATTTATACAATTGCAAGGTAGATTTGGGTATCCTTTTTAACTCTGTATATTACAAAAATATTGAAGTAGAAGGCCTATTAAGAATTTAGGAAAATGATCAAATACGAGTCCACCGCTGTGGCTCAGGGGATGCGTCCAATCCTCTCACGCAGCGGGCCCGGGTTCGATTCCTGGTCGGGACAAGTTACCTAGGTGAGGTTTTTTCCGGGGTTTTCCCTCACCTATGAGACAAATGTCAGGTAACTTTAGGCCCTTGTGGTCCCCGGATATCATCTGGCCGTCATTATCATCTTCATCCTCATCCTCGCCTTGTTCTGGGTGAGTGTGTGCGTGAATGGTGTGTATCGTCCTATGTGTTCGTGTTGTCTCGGAGGTGGCCCCGGCATTGGGCTGATCACTCATCCGGGGAGGCCCTCCATGTCCTTGTCTGGTCAAAAAAGTATGTATGTGATCCAAAGGTAATCCCTCTCCCGACAGGTCGTGGCCCTGTAAGGCCCGGGCGGCTTGGGTCGCTTAAATCCTAAAAGGGAGAGGTAAAACTACGAAAAAGAAAGAAAGAAAGAAAGAAAGAAAGAAAGAAAGTAGTACATTTATGTCCTAAGGTAGAAATTCTGTGGGATATAATTTCGCGATAAAACAGTAAAAACTATTAATATAGGAGGATGTAGGCTTTATTACACTTGGTATTCTCGAATTAGTTCCAAATCTGAACTTTGAATAACAGGCTTCCGTGAAATTTCTATTTTCTACCTGTTAGTTTTACGTTCTCATACCGAAAAGCCTAAGCTAAATAAATAAATAAAAAATTTGAGATTAAGGTTTTATATAACTATTTTACTGTGGTTATTAAGTTACAACAATTCCAATACTTGTTTTGCTAAAATTCTTCTTTATTTCCAACCAGGCTTTTCGATGTTTAAGGGCATCAACTTCAACATTCGATGTGCACTGACAATAATAGCATAAGTATCGAAAGGCTTAGGCAAAAATATTGAATGTTCCTTATTTTCCACGAATAGATCACATTGAGAATCTATAGTAGGCCTATAGAATAAGCTTATAGATGAAGAAATACTCTCATCGGGGAAGATATTAATTTAAGTCTCCTGTTTATTCTAATTTTTTTTCTTCTTTTGATCAACGTTACAACCTCTCAAAGTACTGAATGTTTTTTACCTCTTTGTAGTATTTGTGCCAGGACTTTAAATAAAGTTTACATTTGATTGAGAAAGTAAAGTATCTTTACTGAAAGAAACATGTTTTCCGTGAGGTTCGTTGTCTTAAATTCCCAAGGTTGTGTTCATTGTAAGTTTCATTTTTTTTTCTTCCGGTTATGGTTTCCATGTAAACGCATTTCACTCCTCAAAATGTCCGATGAGCGAAGCGAAGCCTTGAGAGTGACTTTCTAAAGTAGGCCTATTTATCCTATAAGCTTGACATTTTCCACACGTAAATAAAATGCAAACCGAAATTAGAGTTTAATATGTCATTTTAATAATATCTCAATTTGTTTTTCTGAAATTAATAAATTAAATTGATATTTTTAAATAAAATTGAAATCTATCTCCTCTGACAGATACTAAAATATGAATCTGAATTCTTTATATGTGATTATTTGATGATTGATATAAAGTTACTGAAGTATTTTAATATTGTTTATACTTTTTGTAAAAATATATTTTACCCATAGAAATTGAAGCTAAGAAAAAGTATCGTTATTTATTTTTTTTCTTCAAAAAATTAACTATTGAGTTAAAACAGAAAATCTTATTGATAATTTTATTACGACTTTATTTTATTATTATTATTATTATTATTATTATTTTATTATTATTATTATTATTATTATTATTATTATTATTATTATTATTATTATTATTATTATTATTACTACTATAATTTTATTATAAAGTACAATGTGAAAACATTTCCTTCCTGTATCTGTCCTTTGTGGGAGAAGATAAATTTTGAATGTGGCGACTAAAGTTTTCATGCACTGGCAGTTTACGGCGCAGGGATGTTTAAAATTGTGTCGGTGGCACCACTGTTCCTTCCGCCTAACCGGCATGAAGTTTTGCACAGTTATACTTCAGAGTATGATTTATTGATTTATGTATAGCGTAGAGCTTTAACACTGGTACTCACTACTAAATTGCGGTATTTTGTTACCTGATGGAGCGCTTTCAACCGCATGGAGCGGCCATCTTCAGCAACTGCTGAAGATGGCCGCTCCATGCGGTTGAAAGCGCTCCATCAGGTAACAAAATACCGCAATTTAGTAGTGAGTACCAGTGTTAAAGCTCTACGCTATACATAAATCATTAAGATTATCGCTACAGAATGGACAAAACTCAAGAATTATGATTTATTTGTAAAACTGTTCAGATATGTAAACCCTTGTTTAGCATTTATTTGATCTTTATCACAATTCCTTTCATGTTTCTGATTTATTTATTACTAGCATGTGCCCGCGGCTTCGCCCGCGATAATTATTTCAAAAATTAAAATTTAAGAGCATAATAGTTAAATCATTATATTTATTAACACCTAAATCACGTGGACTACATACCACGATTAGATAGCGTCGCTTGGTAAAAGCGACCTCAGATTCGAGTTCCTTGGCTCAGAATACCCCTGTATAGTGAGTTTCGTCCAAATCGAACAATGTTTGACCATATTTAGGCCTATATTAATTATCCCTCTTCCGTGTAGGTTGAAAATTTCATATGTCTGCGGGCCTTGATATTCTAAACAAATGAATCGTCCAGGATGGACTTACAAAATCAAGCGATGGCCCGCGATAATTATTTCAAAAATTAAAAATTAAGAGCATAATAGTTAAATCATTATATTTATTAACACCTAAATCACGTGGACAACATACCACGATTAGATAGCGTCGCCTGGTAAAAGCTACCTCAGATTCGAGTTCCTTGGCCTAGAAAACCCCTGTATAGTGAGTTTCGTTCAAATAAAACAATGTTTGACCATATTTAGGGCTAACAACATTCAAGCGATCGCGAAAGTTTTATTTCCAAGGTATGACAAAAATAGCCAAAGCCAACTGTAATTGATTTGACATTGAAATATATAACTGAAACTGATGCTTCGAAAACGCAAAAAATGCACTTTTTTTGCCCGTTTTTCACTCATAACTCACGAACGAAAGCGAAAATTAAAATTCCGGCTTCGAAGTGCATTTTCCCACCCTTCAGTCCACCTATGTTTAAAATTTCAGATCTCTGCGTTCAGTAGATTTCGCTGGGCATCGCGGACAGACAGACAGAAGGAAGGAAGACAGACACTTACTTTTATTAATATAGATTTATGTCAATCCTCCAAGGGTAATTATAATTGTTGAATTGGTTCATAGGTGGTCTTTTACCGCCTACTTCGTTAATTTCTCTATACATGGCCAACTAAGTACGTCCTTCTGTGTATATTTTTTGTGATAAATCAAAGACACACTATTTTTTGCATATCATGCTTCAACGATTGCCTTTCATAATTTGTTCTGTAAAGGTTTGTGTCTGAATTAATTTATTACGCTCATTTGCGCTAATTTAAGTAATTTCATATATACAAAATTAATTTAAATTAATATTTTAACTTTGTTTTCATTATGAATTAATTTCAAATTAATATTGTATTGTGAATTCTCGTTATTTATTATTTAACTTAAGTTAAAACATAGCGTAATATATTTTGGCTCTGGCGGGCTCAGCCATTAACCGGCTTGTAGACCCCGTAGCTGCTGCCATAATTCTTCACTTCTATGTCATTCCTTTTCAAAAACACATCTTCGACGGCCTAATTTCACATTTCTTATTTCAGTTCTATCCGGAAGAGAAATTTCCAATAGTCACTTCAAGATGCTGACGTGCATCCGCTTTATTATGAGTTGTAAGTACTCCAGCACCGCATCGTCATTTAGTTAAAGGTATGTAAAGCTAATCTTTTATATTGGCTATGGCTGCATAAGGAATGTGAAGCTAGTCTTTTATATTGGCTATGGCTGCATAAGGAATGTGAAGCTAGTCTTTTATATTGGCTATGGCTGCATAAGGAATGTGAAGCTAGTCTTTTATATTGGCTATGGCTGCATAAGATTAGCCATCTTGATTCTAAGCGGGATCTTCGAATAGGCCTAAGTCTTCATGTAAAGAACTGGGATTAATACAAAGCATTTTATTGCTCCATTCATTCATAATTTTGTGAACACTAATTACTAGTGCCAAGACGCTTAACTATTGTGAACTTATTAACTCCCATATATTCAGAATGCAAATTGATTGTGATTAAACCTGCACGATTTGTAACTAAGTAATTGTAGAGTCCAGATCTATGAGTAGGCCTACAATCAGTTAATCTCAACACAAGAGATAATTCTTACTGTTGTTATTGCTATTTCCACGAAATTGCGTGGTGGTCCTCTGGGTTTTATATAGCCTACATCGTACATCAAAGTAATAGATTATAACAGCTTTGTGCTTCTTGTTGAACACTAACTCAGCATAAGTTATATATATATATATATATATATATATATATATATGGTGAATAAATTAAATATTATAACTCGTATTCTGAACAGAAGATATTGCTTCTTGTACATTTTATCTAGAAGATTAAATACTCATCTGAATAAACATTGTAAATCAAGAAGTCTCAAGCAGAGAATTGTAAAGGGTATGTTTATTTATTTTATGTCAATTATTGTTGTTTATGGAAGGCACACTTTCACATTCTTTCTCCCGGGATGTGAACAGTAAAAGGTCAATTAACCTAACTTATTTTAAAGTAACCCAATTTACAGTCCATTAGAGCTCTTGACTTCACAGAAAGTAAAACCCAAAAATAGTATTTTTTTTCGCCAAAATGACCAAATCAAAACTTTTGTTTTCTCTTAACTATTCGCAACTTATACAGATTTTAGTACATTGATAAGATCCATTAGGCTGTATTTTTCTTTGTTATAACTTATGAGTATATCCTTATCCGTGTTCAGATAAAGTAATCGCCGCCTTTAGAAATGCTTGGTGGAGGCGCTTGTTACTGGAATAGGATGACGGCTTTTGATAAATGTACTTCCACAAATTGGATATTAAAGCTTGTCGCGGGGCGTTTTATTGGGTCGTAACGTTGTGATTGGAGATCTCAGCACCGTTCACCCTTAATAAAATTGCAGTAGTAAGGAAAGAAGTCTGCACTAAAAGAATTGTCAGTTATGGCGTTATTTATATTTTATTCCCCTGGATTCTGAGCTTTTCGAACCTTATGTTCCTTTTTATTAGTTTTCTGGCGCGTTCTGGATTGTGTCGTATTTGTGATAGGTTCATAACAATATATTTATTTAGGTCTGTAGTAATACTGGGGTTCGCACTGGAGCAGTTGGTAGAGAGTAGATTGCACACCAGAAGATCGCAAGTTTGATCGCCGATGAATTTTGTATAATTCTCATGGTGACACTGTGGCTTTGAGGTCATTTCAGCTTCTAAATAGAAATAAATCCCAGGAAAAAAATGACAACCTTATCATCTGCGTGTGCAATTGTCTGAAAATCCGGTAGAAAGCTTGTGTCTATAGTAGATCCACCTCGAAAACAGATTGAAATCAGTCAGCCAGTGTGAGTTATTCGGTGTAGAGACATAACACAATGACAACTTCCTCCTTTCCTTAGATTTGTTAATAAATCAATTTTAACGTTCTACTTATAGGCTAATATCATGTTACAAGCATAACTGGTAAAATGCTTTTTTTTTTTAAATTTTTTTAATACTTAAGGTCTCTAAAATATTTTGACACGAAATTTAATTTATCGTATGTACGTAGGCCTATATATTCATGGTTGTCCAAAAAGTAGTAATTATTTTTCAGAGCTCAATAAACAATATTTCACCTGAATGCATGACGGTTATAATTTAATGCTTCCTTACGTAGTTCAGAAAACTAGAATGTGTCATTACAGCGTTTTGTATTTTGTAAAGTATGAAATGGATGAAGGTTCTGTGACTACAGTTTTCCTGAAACTTGTTGCAAAAAGCTTTTTCTTAGCAAATATTTCAATCGCTTAAATGGATTTCAATGTAAAGTTTCCCAATTTAATAATGAATCATAAATGTTCAACAGTTTATTCATTTCCACATATACATTACGGTCCATAAAAATGGCTGTATTAAATTCGAAAAGGTTGAAAGATCTTCAGATCTAGTTGTAGAATGTATTACGTAAGGTTAGATTGAATGAATTTTTTCTAATTGTAGAATGCATTAAATAAGGTTAGATTGAATGAATTTTGTAAATGTGTGGATTATTTGCATGATCTTGCAATATCATGAATTTGATTTTTTTTTAAATCGGTGATATAATAACACAAGAAGCACTGATTTTCAAAAACATAAAGCAACTTTTAATGTGTCATGTTTTATTAATTGTCTTCACTGTACAAATACCAGACATGACAGGGAATTGAAATTAATTTAGAATGAGAATTTATGATGAAGAGTAAATCACATTAGAAGAGAATGAGAAAGCGGAACTAATCATGTAAATGTGCGTAATGTATATCCACAAAACATTTCGAGACCGGCTTCCGCAAAAGGCGCCTGAAGACAGCGCTCATTTGACGCAGGGAAAAACAGTTACAGTTTACGCATAAATCAATAACTACGCCTGCCATGATCTGTATTTTTGTATTTATTCTTATTTCATTTTTATTTGATTTATTTATTCTGTCTCTCTCAACGATGCTACGGGACTAAAAAGTAAATATTTTAATATGATTCAATGGAAATGTAGTAGGTCTAACAGATATTACTTATACAATGAAAGAGTGAAAATAATAATTATTACATTGATTGCAATAAGTAGCCTTTTTTAAGCTTTTATATAAGTCCTCAAAGATCTTAATTTACGATAATTTTCAACAAAAATACCGTCTTTAATAAGGTGACTAGATTTTTTTTTAAGCAGACCAGTCGACCTTTTAACGTATTTTTGATAATGCTATTTGAACATAGTTTTCAATAGTCACTTCTTACGATGCTAGAATGCATTTCTTCACACAAGAGTTATGCTAACTCATTATTAACACGTCATTTATAACGCATAGGTACGCTAAATAACTACTTCAATCTAAGCTTATATCCATCCTCGAATAGCCATCTTTATCGAAGATAGAACTTCGAATTTTAACGCTTCGGCATCATCATATCTACATTCAAACAAAGCTGAGTGTTTTCATACATAAAGTATTAAATTGCTTACATTTTTCATAGCTGTGCACTTAAGGTATTTTACATAATCAATCGCTCGACTTAACATTATATAATAGGATCAGAATATTCATACTGATTTATCTACTGAATTTACACTGTTAATTACAAAGGAACACGTAGATTTTAATTCTACGATTAACATTAATATAACATTACCCGTGTTCATTAATAATTCCACGTATTCGTGGTGGTCGGAATATCTTCAAGAACGAAGAAAACGCTTCCTACTCATCTTTACGTGAAGATTCAGGATTCATTAGCTTCTTAAATTGTCATTCAAGAAGCATCAAGTCAAACATTGCAAAGGATATATTCATTTATTATTTTAATTATTGATGTTTATGGAAGCCCGAACTGAACTATTATGTCTTTCATAACTATTATGTCTTCGCGATGTGAAGGGCAATATACTGCTGGCGCTAAATGAACAAGGAGATCCAGGTGATATACTTTTCTGGACAAAGAATCGACTTGTCACGAACCCCAAAATCAGATGGTTACCAAAATCTTTACAAACAATCGGAAAATGCATAAATGTCTGTGCGGAGATGTTCGATCTAGTGGAAAATGAGATCAACACGCGCAGTATATATCAATATCTGCTTTCACAGACAAATGAAATACCTCGAATCATGGAAAAATACCCTCAACAAAGGTGGACATGCATATGGACCCAGCTCCATAACCCGAACATACCTACAGATTGGAAAGTAGTAGCGTACAGTTACATCAACAAAATTATGCCCACAGAAGAAAATAAGTATCGTCACAATCGCTCCGTGTCCCCAACCTGCAAAACATGTGGTTACCTAGACTCCTTACAACACTGTGAAAAGTTGTGGTCAGGCCGCTTTGATATGGCGAGAAGCAAAACGTTTATTAGACCGAGCCTTTGTGCAAATGTGGTTAGCGACTGGTTTTCGGTACTATCAACTCACTTTACAAATCACACTGTACCAGACTTCCTTTGTTTATTACGACAAGAACAACAAAAACTGTATCATAAATTTTCTGATACCGCAACGCAAATTATACAACAAGTGAGTCTAATAAAATTGTGACAATAAGTGTACAAAGGTCCGAAAATGTAACTGATCATCTGTATCTGTATCTCGTACCCTATGATCCCCAGGTGGGGCGAAGGGGCCTCCAATGGAGGTTTCATTACCTATACTAATTTTGATATGCTTATTTTCCGAGAGAGGGTAGAGGGACAGGTGGTAAGCCCATCGCCTCGCAACCCCCCTCTGGAAACTAAGTATTTCTTGGACGTGAAAGGGCCGAGAAATTTTGTTCAGAGGCTCTAATTTAGGCTTGGAGTTCTTTTACGTGCCGTAAATCTACGACACGGGACCCCCAGCTTAAAGTCCCTCCCGGAGGACTCCGTGCCCAGGATTTTTACGTCCTGAAAAATCCATCGACCGCGGCCGGGTTTGATCCCGCGCCCTGCGGATCTAGAGGCGGGCACACTACCTCTAGACCACCACCGCGGCCGACGTAACTGATCATGCAAGTACTCAATTCTGAACATGTGTAGACTACTGGTAACGGTTCGATTATTTAGTGACTACCTGTAAATAACATGTTTTGCTTGTTAATTTTTAAATCAATGTAGCTATATATTTGTTTTTTGCTTTTCACGTTGTTTAACAATAAAAAAATTATTAAAGAAAAAAAAGGCGAGCTTTCTTTACAGTTCACTTAGAACTCTGCTCTGCTTTAATCGATCATGTCTGAGAAGAGAAAGGATTTGCTAACCATCGATAGTTACAGTATTGTATGACAGATAAGTTAATAAGAGGTGAAACATTTTGGAGATGGAATTCAGTAAATAAGATTTAATTCTAAAGTGTTTACATTTTTGGAGAATAATATTATTTGAGTTACGAAACGCAACATTGAACGTGATGATAAAAAAAAATTAAGGATGGGTCCTCGATACTTTCGATACCTCGATACTCTCGATACTTGCATGGTATCGGCATCGAGCGATACTTCAGAAAACTCGCTCGATACTTTTTCGATACTTTGGTAATTCTGCAATTCTGCAATTAAGTGCGAATGCTAGTATTTTTGAACAAAAACTTGTAAGTTGACTGTTTAAAAAACTAATTTTAGTTTTAATGAAGAGTTTAAAAGTAATTATAGGCTACTGTTGATATTAAATTTTGTCTTATTAAATATTCACACTAATTAATTTAGTTGGTATTACACAGTTCTCTCAACTTTTAATTTTTAATGTACCTATTTATTGAAACTGGAAATGTTGACGGTATCGAGTATCGAGGGAAAATCATGTATCGGTATCGAGTATCGAGTATCGAGAAAATCTGGTATCAACCCATCCCTAAAAAAATGCAGAGGATTCATTTCTGGGAAATGTGGGAAGGACAATGTCACCCCTATCTTCTTCCTGTTCTATATTATGTCTATTACTGATATGACATTTTTGTTCCGAAATTTGCCTATGTAAATGCGGAATTTTTATACAGCGTATATGAGAAGCTAGTAGATTTGTACTGTACAATGGAACTGAGGGTAGAGTTTGCTGCCTGCTAGAAGTGATGGAAAGTATATTAAGGCAGGGAATAGGGAAAGTCTGATTGTACAGGGATTATTCCGAAAATTTCAGATTTCTTGGCAATAATAACATAGTCTTAAGATAAATTATTTTCTTCCATAGTAGTGTGATGTTGGAATACCACCCTTTCGATAGACAAAGCAACTGTAGAATGGGGTAACTGTAGCCTATCTAACGTTAAACCTCGGATTTCCGTTATTCGGGATTATTTTCCCTTATGATTCTGATTAATCAACTCTCCCTCCCTTCCTCCAGTTCCCTCTCTCTTTCGTCTCCATATTTATATATAATATACCTTATATATAATGATTATATTCTCTTATTTCTCACTACGGTATGCCCTATGGCCCACTGAACCTTTCGCTCTACAATGGATAAAATTACCATAAAATCTCAGACTAGGAGCCCATGACCCGTACTTTTTCCTTTAAGAATATCGTCGCCCTCGGCGGGGCTAGAAGCAGTAAACTGAGCCATTAAGAACAACCTAACCCACAGTCTTCTACTATTTTTTTTTTCAGAATTAATAAAGACTGGCATCGTAAGCCACTTTGAGGAAGTAATACAATACCTTGTATGAAAGGACGCTTACAAGCATGTCGTGCAGCAAACAGCTTGGGGGTGGGTTATTGACAATACGTCACGACAACGAATCCGACAAGTTGTCAATATTTGATAATGCCAGGGCAAATATTGACAAAATGTCAAGTGGGGCGAATGGCTAGCAGAGCTTCATCCTCTGAACTCCTTGCATAACATTGAAATGGTCACTTCACCCTTCTTCCCTGTCTCCATAGGTTAAAGCTTCACAACATACATTTTTTATTAATTGTTCCTACTCACGCGATTTCCGCTGGAAATAGAGTTAAGTTAGAAACTCTCATAATTATTGTATAGAGCCTACAAATTTTCGTGTTAATTTTCCTTACGGTTTTAGGCAGGGTAATATGGTCCTACGCTAAAACATTTTCGGTAAAGTAGAAAATTCCTTGAATAAAGTTAGATCCATTGAAGCTTGATCTGCATTTATTACAATGTGTTTGTTCTTACTTTATCTACATTTACCGTAAGTACTTAGCCTATAGGGGTGTCGGCATGCTGACCACATGCCTCCCAATCCTGCCGTCTGCCGTGGTCTTGTGGTTAGCGTCGCTGACTACAGGTCCGTCGGCCCGGGTTCGATCCCCGGTACCTACTCGGATTTTTCTGAGGTAGGGAGGTCTGGTAGGGGTGCACTCAGCCTCGTGATCCAAATTGAGGAGCTACTTGATAGAGAAGTAGCGGCTCCGCTCATGGAAACCGGTCACTGTCAACCTTCAGATCGCAGTTAACAGCACATATACGTAGTACTTAATTATCTTTTTCATGTCCTATGATAATTTCAGTTTCTATCACTTAATGCTTTTATATAACTAAATCATATTTGTAACAATTAATTTATTTTTTATAATTTAATGTATCTTAATGTATCTTAATTATTCAAGTATATATGTTCTAATTTTTTCTTTGTATTTAATGTTCGTTTCTTGTATTCATGTATATCAGTTCTTTTTAAATTTATTTTTAATCATTATTATTGTTATCATTATGTATTTCATGTTTTTGCCTTGGCTGAGTGGTAGAGAAGGCCTTATGGCCTTAACTCCGCCAGGTTAAATAAATAAATAAAAAATAAAAAATATTAACGGCCGTGGGAATCGGCATGCTGACCACATGCCCCCAATCCTGCCGTCGCCTGTTCTGATGACGCAGCGATCGGGTGGTAGGCCTTGTCCCTTCAGGGATGTAGCGCCATGGAGTTTACTTTTTATAATAATAGATTCTTTCCATTCCTTTGGCAATTTCTCCTTTCTCCAAATGAGTTTATGGATCTCTGTGTTTAATTTATCCCCATCTGCCTTAATTCTGCTGGAATTTGGTCAACGCCTGGAGATTTGTGTGTTTTTTTAGTTTACCTATTGTTGTTTCTACTTCTGTTTAAGCCGGATCACCAACCATGGCTCTGCTGCGAGTATTTCACTTCCTACATTTTGGACATCTCCATGTACATTTAATAATTGATTAAATAAATTTTTCTACCTATTCAAAATATTGTTCGAAGCTGCGAGTATAGTGCCATCATCGTCGTTAATTATGTTTATTCTAGGCTGAAAACCTTTCGTCAACTCATTTATTCCCTTGTAGAGATCCCTAACAGTTTTGTCTTTACAAGACTCTATTTGACATTTTTAGCTAAATCGACATTTTGCTGCATTACCGTCACAGCTATCTGTGACATATAATGTATGTTGATACCTCAAGTATTATTCGTGATAAAACCAGGTTTACAAAGTTTTAATTGCACTTCCAGTTGTTTCCTGAGAGTGACAACAGGTTGTTTGAATGTGAATGTTCGGGGAAACCAACGTAATTGAATTTGAAATGCCATGCCATGGTGAAGAATAGGATCTATTTTCGGTATTTATGATTGGTTTCATATTTGTATAATAGTTTTGTTGGGTTACAAAACAATATTTTTAGAGTGACCAAAAACTGAAATACTATGTTTTTTAATGTAGGCTTACGTGTAACATAGCCAAGAGCTGGATTCAAAACTAATCTCATAGATTAAACACTGCAAATAATCAGAAACAATATTATTATTACACACCTCCATAAATGCTTCAAATGTGTTTTCTCGAGGTGAGATGAAGTAAAATCTGATAATTGAGTGTGCTTTTCGTGAGACGTTCACAAAAAGTTATTGAATAAAAAAATCCATGTCACAATTCTGACAATATTTTACCTGAACTATTTCTTTCTATTTCATGGTCATTCACTTTCTCTTTCCTTCCTCTTCCTTATTTTCTTTCTTCTTCAATATTTCCCCTTCTCTTTTATTCCCCATTGCTCTTGCCCTCTTTATCTCCTTATCTCTCTTTCCGTCTGTCGCTTTTTGTTTCACTTTCTGTTTCTCTCTCTCCACTCTCTTTTAATTTTTTCGGTTTCTCTTTCTTTTTTCTTTCTTTCTTTCTTTCTTTCTTTCTTTCTTTCTTTCTTTCTTTCTTTCTTTCTTTCTTTCTTTCTTTCTTTCTTTCTTTCTTTCTTTCTTTCTTTCTTTCTTTCTTTCTTTCTTTCTTTCTTTCTTTCTTTCTTCTGCTTATTATGTTTAAGTTGAAGGATTGAAATGTTTGCCTTCAAAAAATTCGAATTTAGAAAATCAAACATTCTATTATGTAAACCTATTTATAGCCCTAAATGTAAATTATTTTGCCAAATGAACAAACTAAAGCAAATACTCTCAATAAGTAATACCGTCCACTCCCTGTCTTTTTCCGGGACATGCTACTACTAGCGCCGCCAGTGAGCAGGAATGGGCAGTTACTCGTCAGCTGATATAACTTAATGTAGTTAACGTTTGTCTGATGTGTTTTGTGTACGAAAATATAATATAAATTCTAGTAAAACAGGGTGCCCACGGGGGGGTGGGTTAAGACGCAGACTGCGTCATTGAAATTTCTGGGGGGGGGGGGAATATTATCGTGTTATGAATTTTCAGGCCGGGGGTTGAAAATTGTTGCAATATTAGAGTTTTATATGTTAAAAATAAAAACGGTCAAGTTCTATAACTTCAAAAGGTCTCTTTTAATTCTTTATAAAGATAAAGATGAAGAATTTTGACAGCCATGGGCGTACCCGGGGGGGGGGCGCAAGGAAAAAATGTATATTATTAATTATTATCGTCAGGTGTTTTTCTTTTAAGACAATTATTATAATTGCAGAAGTTTTACCAAATCGACAACATGGAAGCAGAATCCACAGTGGATTAGGAAAGGGGGGTTCAGACCCCCTAGAGTCAAAACCTAAAATTCTATATTCGTATTTAAAAAATATATTTATTTAATTAAACAAGATTTGTTGGTGTTTCAAATATGATTTCGCAGTTATTTTCTTTTCATAACATAATGAGTAGGCCTATTATGTCCACTGTTCCATGTGCTATTTAACTTGACTTATAAATAGTAATAAGTATTGTGATTTAGGTAACAATTTCATGTTTAAGTTGCCATGTCTTAGAGTATAGTAAACAAGTTTGCTAACTAGTTTTTCAGTGCTAAAATAGCGTAAAATGTGATTTTCATTAGTTCAATATTTAAAAATTTCCCGGGGTGGACATCCGACTTAGGTAACATTTTTTTGTTTACATTGGCATGTCTTAGAGTATGCTAAACAAATTTCATAACTAGTTTTTTAGTGCTAAAATAGCGTAAAATGTGATTTTCATTAGTTCAATATTTAAAAATTTTCTGGGATGGACCCCCGACCCCTTTTTTGGGGGGGGGGGGGTATTCCAAACCCCCCCGGCACTTCCGACCCTCCCCGCAATTATTTTCTGGCTACTTATTATATTATTAATATAAAATACAAAGTGGCCCAAGAAGTTAAAGCGACAAGAAATTAATTAATTAAAAAAAATGCCCTCCCCCTAGAAAATATCATATGGGCGCCCTTTTCGACAGGCAATTGGGTTGGGGGTGAGCAATGAAGTTTGGGGGGTGAGCAATGAAGTTTTGGGGGTGGGCACCCCTGAGTAAAATAATAAATACAACATAGGCCTAAAGAAAATGTCCGGTTATGTAGGTGGCATGATATGTGCCGTCTATGGTTGTAATAATTATATTGAGAGTGAAATAAGTAAAATCGTTAATTAGAGTGTGTACAAGACTGATTCATTCAGATGTTCATTGGCTTACCATCCGAATTGTTTTACATGTAAAAATTTCAAATTAAAAAAAAGTATATATTGTACAAAGTGTCTTGCAAATCGTATGAATTAAAATTTAAAGCTGATTTTCACGAAAATGTATTAAAGTAATAATAATAATAATTTATTTGCTGTCAATTGACTTGATACAAGTTTCTGACATTGTCAAGCTTACAGACTAAGAGCTAATTTCTACAACCTAGATCTAAGGATAAAAGTGTGTGATTGATCAAAATATAATAATGTATAATAATGTATATGTGCTAATCAGTTATTCCAATTCGTCTAAAGAATATAAACATTTTTCTATTAAGTATTTCTTCAGAAATGTTTTGAAATTTTTCTTGTCAGCATTCTTAATTTCTACAGGTAGCTTGTTGTATAGTAATGAAACAATTAGTTTTGATACTTATTAAAAAAAAAAGTGTGTGTGGAACGCCATGCGGCAGAAGTGAAACTTTTTTTTTATTTTTTCAATTTTGGATTATTGGATTTTTCAAATTTTGGATTGTTGGACTTTTTAATATTGGGTTTTTGGACTTTTTAGATTTTGGATTTTTTAAATTTCTGACCTTTTAATTCTTTAATTTTGGATTTTTTTTATTTTTTTACATTTTTAGATCATTGATTTTTTTTAGTTTTGTATTTTTCAATTTTTTATTTTTTATTTTAGATTTTTTTAATTTTTATATTTTAGAATTTTATAATTTTGGATATTTTTGTTTTAAATTTTGGATATTAAGATTTTTTAATTTTTTAAATTTTGGCCTTATTTATTTTGGTTCTTTGAATTTTTTTATTTTGAAATGTTAGATTATTTAAATGTTGAATCTTTGATTTTATATTTTTTGTATACTTTAATTTTGGATTTTTTAACTTTTTAAATTTTGGATTTTTTAATTTTTGGACTTTTTCAGTTTTGAATAAGTCTAATCATTGAGTTGATTGTTTTCTGTGCAGTCCGTTTCGTCACACCTCACTAATTTCGTGACGATTTTGAGCGTTACACAAGCTCTCGATTTACCCCTACCGCGGCTAAAGAAGTTTTACTTAAAAAATTAGCGTTATCGTCATTTAATTAAGTTAGTTTAGCGGTAGTGTAAATTATGTTATTTCCCGACCTAATTCCTGCATTATCAAGCATTAAGTAGCTTCTGAGACTGCTGCCCATTCCCACTCAACAGATGGCACCTCTGTGCTAGTGGACAGTTTGAACAAAGGGAATAGAGTAGAGTGGGCGGTATTCTTATTGAGAGTATTTGCCCATACCAAATACTCTCAATAAGTAATACCGTCCACTCCCTGTCTTTTTCCGGGACACGCTACTACTAGCGCCGCCAGCTGATATAGTTAACGTTTGTCTGTTGTGTTTTGTGTACGAAAATATAATATAAATTCTAGTAAAACAGGGTGCCCACGGGGGGGGGGGGGGTTAAGACGCAGACTGCGTCATTGCAATTTCTTGGGGGGGGGATATTATCGTGTTATGAATTTTCTGGCCGGGGGTTGAAAATTGTTGCAAAATTAGAGTTTTATATGTTAAAAATAAAAACGGTCAAGTTCTATAACTTCAAAAGGTCTCTTTTAATGCTTTATAAAGATAAAGATGAAGAATTTCGACAGCTATGGGCGCCCATACCCGGGGGGGGGGCGCAAGGAAAAAAATGTATATTATTAATTATTATAGTCAGGTGTTTTTCTTTTAAGACAATTATTTGAATTGCAGATGTTTTACCAAATCGACAACATGGAAGCAGAATCCACAGTGGATTAGGAAAGGGGGTTCAGACCCCCAAGAGTCAAAACCTAAAATTCTATATTTGTATTTAAGAAATATATTTATTTAATTAAACAAGATTTGTTGGTGTGTCAAATATGATATAGCAGTTACTTTCTTTTCATAACATAATGAGTAGGCCTATTATGTCCACTGTTCCATGTGCTATTTAACTTTTCTTATAAATAGTAATAAGTATTATAATTTAGGTAACAATTTCATGTTTAAGTTGCCATGTCTTAGAGTATAGTAAACAAATTTGCTAACTAGTTTTTCAGTGCTAAAATAGCGTAAAATATGATTTTCATTAGTTCAACATTTAAAAATTTCCCGGGGGTGGACACCCGACTTAGGTAACATTTTCTTGTTTACATTGGCATGTCTTAGAGTATGGTAAACAAATTTCCTAACTAGTTTTTTAGTGCTAAAATAGCGTAAAATGTGATTTTCATTAGTTCAAGATTTAAACATTTTCTGGGATGGACCCCCGACCCCTTTTTTGGGGGGGGGGTATTCCAAACCCCCCCCCGGCACTTCCGACCCTCCCCGCAATTATTTTCTGGCTACTTATTATACTATTAATATAAAAATACAAAGTGGCCTGTTCCGTCTAGCATTCCGTGTCTGGCCGGATTTGAGGCATCAGCTGTTTTCGCGAGGTCATTCGCCGTGTTGCTATGGCAACAGGCGTGTGACTTCGCTTGTTTTATTTTCTTGTTGTGTCTTCAATATAATTTTAAATATGTTTATTATCTGGTTTGTTCTTTCTTCCCATCAATTCTCATCAGAAATGACAATTGACTATCATCTTTCATTTTTGGATAGTCATGTCTATAATCTCCAACTCAAAGTTTCAGTCTGATTATTTTTTAGTATATTTTAATCATAATTGTGTGTTTTTAAAGAAACAATTCAGTTTTAAAGTAATGCTAATTAATTTTCTTATTTATGTTCTAGTATTTTAATGTAACTTAATTGATTTATTTCCAAGATTAATTATTTATTGTTTTTCTTGGCCAATGGGATTCTTGCTTTACGTCACATGCCGTGACGTCTGTCATTCTTTCTATCATTCTTATTCACTCATTCGAAGCTTTCGCCAGGCTAGTTTTATTCAGTTCAGAATACTGAATCTAGTTATTATTGTCGTGCTGGGAATTGAAGTTTCCCAGCCCAGTTATTGCAGAGACGCAATTTAATATCTTCATCAAAGTAATTTATTTTGTGATTCGATTACAAACGTGTGAATCCAAGTTTTTCACTTCCCTGTTCAAACCGTATGGACTTGAATGCGCAACTCATGAAGTAAAAAGGATTTACTTCGTTTGAGCAAGCGCGACTATAAAAAATTGCTCTGGTCCTCCGAGCTATCCATCAGTCTTATAAGGCAAGCATGCCTTATTATCCAGAAGGAGCTTGCTAAGTCGTCTCCCCTTGACATCATCAACATTTCATCTTCTTCGGCACCGCTAGGAAGAGGAATTCATTTGTGAAGCAAGATATCAAAATTCCATCTTGTATTTAAAAAGGGTCTATTTCTCATTTTGTCCATTGTGCTCTTTGTGTCTTTCAAGGGGCTCAATAAATATATTTTAAACCTGACTTAGTGTTGCATCCTTCAAACCGGAGAGGTTTCCCCGTCTTCCCTATTTCGCCTGCGAGCTACCGTGGGAGCGGGAACATGGCCCAAGAAGTTAAAGCGACAAAAATAAATTAATTAAAAAAATTGCCCCCCCCCCCTAGAAAATATCATATGGGCGTCTTTGTCGACAGGCAATTGGGTTGGGGGTGAGCAATGAAGTTTTGGGGGGTGGGCACCCCTGAGTAAAATAATAAATACAACATAGGCCTAAAGAAAATGTCCGGTTATGTAGGTGGCATGATATGTGCCGTCTATGGTTCTAATAATTATTTTGAGAGTGAAATCGTTAATTAGAGTGTATACAAGACTGATTCATACAGATGTTCATTGGCTTACCATCCGAATTGTTTTACATGTAAAAATTTCAAATTAAAAAAAAAAAGTATATCTACTCTTATACAATTCAACGGCCCTAAATAGCGTGCTTGCTCGCCCGCTTCGTGAGACATCGGGTATACTCGGCGATGTTCGTCTCTCGCAGTGTAGGCTATACTTTCATGACGACTACAAAATTTGGAAGGAAAACCGTTTCTTTATTATATAAGGCCTAAGTGAAATGAACACAATGAACAAATATTCTAATTTTATTTTTACTTACAATTTTCATAGCTCTGAACCACAAACATTTTTAATAATCTACCAGTGTAATTTTCTTAAAAATCCTGGAGTCAATGAATAATGGCGGGCGAAGCCGGGGGCAACAGCTGTAAAATATTGATGGTTTTATCTCTTAAAATATCGCTGATAATATTAATCCAAACAAACCATTCCTTCCCTTGAAACATTATATAATTTCTGAAAATTACACTGAATTGATAAAATAAAATTCACATCGTATTCATGTCAATAAACAGCTGAGAAACAATATGTATTATGTGTTCACAGGTACTTTGGAACTGCATAATCGATTCTGATATAGTTTTCCCAGGGGGCGCTTTCATGTCGTGGGATGTACTCTAAAGCAGGAATTTTAGCTGTTTCATTAATTATTAATGGCTTAGTTTATGAATGATTCGCGTGCAAGTGTTAATAAATATAATGCTTTAATAATTATTACACTCTTAATTTCTAATTTTTAAAAGAATTATCGTGGCGAAGCCACGGGCACCTCCTAGTATTGTACAAAGTATCTTGCAAATCGTATGAATTAAAATTTAAAGCTGATTTTCGCGAAAATGTATTAAAGTTAAACAATTAGTTTTGATACTTATTAAAAAAAAGTGTGTGTGGAACGCCATGCGGCAGAAGTGAAACTTTTTTTTATTTTGTCAATTTTGGATTAGTAAATTTTTCAAATTTTGGATTGTTGGACTTTTTAATATTGGGTTTTTGGACTTTTTAGATTTTGTATTTTTTAAATTTCTGATCTTTTAATTCTTTAATTTTGGATTTTTACATTTTTTTACATTTTAGATCATTGAATATTTTTAGTTTTGTATTTTTTAATTTTTGATTTTTATTTTTGGATTTTTTTATTTTTATATTTTAGAATTCTATAATTTTGGATATTTATGTTTTAAATTTTGGATATTAAGATTTTTTAATTTTGGATTTTTTATTTTTTAAATTTTGGACTTATTAATTTTGGTTCTTTGAATTTTTTTATTTTGAAATTTTAGATTATTTAAATGTTGGATCTTTCATTTTTTATTTTTTGTATATTTTAATTTTGGATTTTTTAACTTTTTAAATTTTGGATTTTGGATTTTTTAATTTTTAATTTTTGGACAAGCCTAATCATTGAGTTGATTGTTTTCTGTGCATTCCTTTCCGTCACACTTCACTAATTTCGTGACGATTTTGAGCGTTACACAATTCTCGATTTACCCCTACCGCGGCTAAAGAAGTTTTACTTAAAAAATTAGCGTTATCGTCATTTAATTAAGTTAGTTTAGCGGTAGTGTAAATTATGTTATTTTCCGACCTAATTCCTGCATTATCAAGCACAAAAATAAGTTACTGTGTCATCAGGACTTTGAAAAATAAATTTATTTCTGCAGCTATATAGGTTCATTAAGTAGCTTCTGAGACTGCTGCCCATTCCTACTCAACAGATGGCACCTCTGTGCTAGTGGACATTTTGAACAAAGGGAATAGAGTAGAGTGGGCGGTATTCTTATTGAGAGTATTTGACTAAAGGAACTAATTGACATGTTTTTCAGTGTTATCTCATTGAAGAGATTTTTATTATGTTTAATTTAATTTGAAACGATTGAATAATCACTGTAGACCTTCTAAGAACCGAAGCTATACAAACCCAGTTCAGTTCTCAGTCTTATGTCAAACAAGTAATGAGCTAGAGTGAGACAGGCGTACTTCTTTTCTCTTTAGATTCGGCTCTTTGTGCGAACAGAAGTAACATTCCATGGACTTTCATATGCAGCTGGAAATTCTGCTGATATAGAAGGTATCTGCTTAGCCGATTACAAGTTGAGAGGCTGCCCTACTAGTGGCGCCACCAGTTGACACTGCCATATTGCGATTATCGAAACATCGATTATTTTAGCACTGCATTTATACAGTGAGAAAACTTCTATAAAAATGTGAACACATTTTTCCCAATATAAGATGTAAGTGAAAAAATCGGTGGAGAAATTAAGCGTACGGAAATTTCTCGTTAATTTCAACTTGCCTTTTCTGACAATTAGAGAAATAAAATGTATACATTAGTTAATGGCAGTATATATTTGCAGACTTAGGGCCTATTGAAAATCTTAGTTCTGAGTAGGAGACCTTATCTTTGGAGCCGTCGGCACAAATTAACTTCATAACAAAGCTTATAACAGTTTTAACATTAAAGCAATATCTATATTAGAACATACTAAATAAACTTAGTAGGTCTACAAGTTATTAGTTCAGCTCAATGCACTAGGCACATATGTCACGGTGCCGCCTCCATATGGTTTATTCCTCTCAAGCTAACCGTGTATTTCCTTGAACTTACACTAAAATCGTGTAATTATATATCGACTACTATTCTAATGCTTTGTAATATTTCATGCGCCATAATGTAACCTAACAAACAGCATATTTCAAAACATATAGTACGCCATTATGCTATATTGTTTTCTTTTAAAAAGTGTACTTGCTTTTTATGTCGTCGTATAGTTCATTTATTACCATCAGTAAGGACCGGAATTTAATGCTCTATCAGAAGACATAAAAATATGCTTTAAAATTTGGAGAATATGCTTCAGATCCAATGAAATATGATCTGTCTTATTTCAAGTAATTTTCGTACTTTTCCTCTCTTGTTAAGTGAATTACAGTATAAATTACGAACAGTAGAAGAATTGTATAAATTACATTATAAAACTTACAAAACAAAACACGATCAATGCAACGAATTTTTGTAAATTGAAAACAAATAAGGGGAAATGCTGTTTTAATATTATACAATCAGTTCCTAAAACATCAGACTACGTAACTTGGTATAATACTATTTATTACTCAGTCTGTTCTCAAGGCATTCACTTAGCCAAACATGCTGTAAATGTTTGAATGAACAATTTATGCACAATATTTACGCTATTGATATATGCGCAATATTTAATAGCTATGCACAGTATTTAAACGCTGCTTAGAAATGTGCAGTTAAAAATACGACCAACTATGTACAAATATTTCAATATCAAGGAAATATATTGCGTTATCGCAAAACTATAAATATATGCAACATGAAACCATTAAATTTGTTATTTCTTTCAAGTCCTGGACACTAGCTGCAATAGAGTGCAGTATTAAAATATAAGTTTTCATAAACTTCCGAGCCCGAGTACATTCTTATTGGCTTACGTAGACTTACCGCTAATTCCACTGCCGTTTGTAACTGTTTACCTACGTTAAAAATAAAAACTTATTCTAAAGTACAAATTACATCATCACACGTTATACATAAAGTAGCTTTTCTTTTTGCAAATAAACTCGATCTTGTATAATTTCCTCTTCTTAGATAATTAAAGAAAAGACTGTACACATGAATTCACTCCACTGCCTTCTAGACTGTATTACTCGTGTAATTCTCGAGACGGCGGTGATTCACTCATATTGCTGTGCTAATTGCTTTTTTTCTTACAGGTCTCTAAATAAAACCTGACTAGTAACTGAAAAAAGATGAAGACCCCACTCGCGCAGTTTCATTTTAAAGTTCATAACTTTCTACAGCATTATGAACCCATTACAGTATATGGACGCCAATTCTCTGGAAGCCTCAGGACCAGTAATAATACAGGAAAATATATTTACAGATCCTGGGCTTAATGGAGGAAATAAAGGAGATGACGCGCAGTGAAAGAAGATGAAAAATTCAATTAGTTTGTATGCTGATGGTTAAAGGCCCGGGAGTTTATGAAAATTTATACTTATAATAATGCACTCTTATAACATGCCAGTGTTAATATGTAATATTTGTGTATATTTTATTATTATTCTTGAATGTTTTGATAACCGACTGTACCTACAATAATTGCCAATATACTACATAGCTATATGTTTTTGGAACTGATTATCCTCCTCGGCCCCCCGGAGTCATATATACCTTGCGCAGTTTCTCGCTCTGTGAACTAGTCAAAGCGATGACAATCAGTGGTATCATATTTGATACATTCTGCACTACATGCACATATTTTTATCTATCTCTGTCAGTTGTGTATCGATGGTTTAGTTTAAAAAACCGTAAAAACTGCATATAATAATAATAATAATAATAATGTTTTATTTTGCCTGGCAGAGTTAAGGCCATAGGGCCTTATCTTCCACTCAACCAGGATAAAGACAAAATACATTAAAAGGAATTTACAAAAAACAAATACAATAGATATCATACATAATACAAAATGTTAAAAATAAAATAATAATACAATATTGAAGTACCTATATTAAAACATAAGACAAAAATGCGTCCAATAATATGCCGAGAAAACAAATTGAATTAAAGAATTATATTATAATTGGATGTGTGTATAATTATAATATTATACTATAATATACACAAAAATTGAAACTTAAAACTAAGAAATTAACAAATAAAATCAATATAGGCTAAGTGCCATGAAAATCGTGTACAATATAAATTTACCTAGGCTAGATAACGAGACATTCATTCTAGTTATCAGCGAGATACTTGATTGACTTTGACCTAAAAATCTGTAGACTCCGACTACCCCTGATGTCCGGCGGAAGGGAGTTCCAGATACGGGTGATGGCTATTGTGAATGAGGCAGAGTACAGAGATGTTTGATGGCGTGGAATTGACAGTAGACTGTTATTCTGAGATCGTGTGTCGCGGTTATGTTGGGAAGATAACAGTGAGAAACGAGAGACTAAATAATTAGGTGCAGTATTATTAAGTATCTGATAGAGTAGAGTTAGGGAGTGTAGTAGGCGTCTGTCCTTTAGTCGAAGCCAGGATAATTGCTCGAAATAATCTGAGACATGATCATATCGACGTATGTTGAATATGTGACGGACACAAGAATTCTGAACACGTTGCAGCTTACAGGATAATTCAACACTTAGGTCAGTGAACAGGACATCGCAATAGTCGAAGTGTGGCATCACAAGTGACTGCACTAACGTCTGTTTTAGTTTAGCAGGCAGGAAATTTTTCAGTCTATTTAGTGAATGCATAATAGAAAATACTTTTTTACAGATATGTTTAACTTGTGTATTCCATGTCATGTCAGAGTCAAAGTACACACCAAGATTTTTTACAGTTCTACTGTATGGAATAATTGTGTCGTTCAAGGTCACAGGCAAAAGGTCAGTGTTGTCAATAGAAGATAGCGATCTGTTTTTTCCAATCAGAATGGCTTGTGTCTTGTCTGGGTTCAAATTCAGTCCAAATTTTATTGACCATTTACTGATAGAGTGTAGGTCGTCATTGAGCTTTGAAAGAGAGTCGTTGATTGTGTCAGGCCGAAAATGTAAATATATTTGCAGGTCGTCTGCATACAGATGATGTCGGCAATGTTTTAGTGCTGAAGAAATGTCATTTATATAGATTGCAAAAAGCAAGGGGCTTAATACAGAGCCCTGCGGCACACCTGACCTCACGAGACGCCACGAAGAAGATCGATTGTCGTGAGAAACACATTGTTGGCGTCCAGAGAGGTAAGATTGTACCCACGTGACTGCTGCATTTGATAAATGTAGTGACCTCAATTTAGCAGTTAAAAGGTCTGCGTCAACGGTGTCAAAGGCTCGCGAAAAGTCAAGTAGGGTAAGAGCAGTCACTTCACGTCGGTCCATGGCCTCACGAATATCTTCACTGATCTTAAGTAGGGCAGTGGAGGTACTGTGATTTGATCTGAAACCAGATTGTAATGGGTCAAGTAAATTATAAGTGTTTAGATACTCAGTCAGCTGCTTGTGGACAATGCGTTCGAGGGTTTTCGATAAAGTCGGAAGTATACTAATAGGTCTATAGTGCTTGGGGATGTTTGGGAGATTTACTTTAGGAAGAGGTCGGATAAGAGCATTTTTCCATTGTTGCGGGAAGGTGGATGTGATGAGAGAGGCGTTGTAAATATGGGTTAGGGTAGGCAGAATAACATCGATGATTTTGTTTAGCATTAATATATTAATGCCATCCGTGCCTTCTGCTTTCGATTTATTTTGCGAGAGTGCCTTTTTTACTTGTAAGGGCGTTACATTGGAAAAAAAGAATCTCTCTTGGTGTGGAGGAAGAGGTAGGGTTGACAGGTAATTAATAGTATTTTGTTTGGTGACGTCATCTAAGGTCCTGGTTGGTATAGTAGTGAAGTATTCGTTCAAATCATTGAGAGGGATGTTAACAGCTTGGGCTTGATTTTTTTGTTTTCCTAATCCCATTGCTTTTAAGTTACTCCATAAGTCGCGTGAGGTCATAGAAGGGTCAATCAGTTTATGGCTGTGCTGGATCTTGGCGTTTCGTATCATTTGTGTAGTTTTGTTTCTTAGCTGTTTAAAGTTTGTCCAATTTTCCTCGGTTTTCTTGCGTCGAAAAGTACGGTAGGCCGCATCACGGCGAGCCATATGTTCTCGTATGGTCGAAGATAACCAAGGGGCAGAAGGTCGTGTAATTCGTCTAGTCTTTAGTGGCGCATGTCTGTCATATAACTGGAGTATCATATCATTGAAGGCTTTTAACTTTTCGTCAACAGAACGTAAAAGCCAAATTGTGTGCCAAGGCTGTCGTTTAGCGTCTTCAGTCAGTTGGTTGTCGTCTATGTTTTTTAAGTCTCTATATGATATTAATTTAGATGGGCGTTTAGGGCATTGAAGTGAATATTCTATGTAAATGAGGTCATGGGCTGAGATACCAGGAACCGGCAACTGACCATGTCTTAATACTCTTTGTGGTTGAGTAGTCACGATTAAATCCAGTAAGGTCTCAGAAGTGTTAGTATGATGAGTCGGTAGAAGAGGTAAAATAGTCATGTTGCAAGATTGAAACGTAGTAATTAGTTGTGTGCTAAGCGTCGAATTTGTATTAAGGAGATTGATGTTCAGATCACCCATAAGGACAACGTGTTCATAGTTCGGGATTAAATTAATTAGAGCATCTTCTAGATTGGAAAGATGACCCGTTTTAGGGGGCTTGTAAATTACGCAGATTAGACATTTCTGCATGTTGGCAAGGATTTCAACAAACAGGAATTCTGGGCTTGCTGAATACTCGGAGGGGGAGGCATGCACAACTTTTGGGTGAAGGTCGTTTCGTATGTATGCAGCAACTCCACCTCCACGCTTACCTGTCCTGTCATTGCGGATAAGGGAAAAGCCATTCAGCTCGACAAGTGAAGAAGGGAGGGAGGGTTGGAGCCAGGATTCAGACAGAAGTAAACAGTGGAGGTCGAGACCGGAAACAATAGAAGAGAATTCTTGGAAATGGGAAAGTATGCTTTGAGAATTGACGTGAATAACTTTGAGAGTAGTAGGATTAGGGCTGAAGGAGAGCTTTAACAGATCTGAAGTGGAGGGGGACTGTGGAGAGGACTGACCGCTGTTTTCATCATTGGAATCTGTACTGTCATAAAGAAATAGCGGGTAAATGGAGAACGGGTTTTTGTCAGAGCTATTATCAGGGGTAGGTGGAGAACACAGATATAGAGGAATAGATCGGCAGCGTCGTATCCTTAACTGCAGGTAGCAGTGAAGCCGAGTCAGGGGCGAAGAGGGGCAAGGGAAACAGTGCCGACGCCACATTGGTATCACCAACGTGCCCGCTTAAGTACCACGTATTCATTACGGAAAATTGTTTTTCTTCCTACATAATCCCGAATTTATAGTGAAATGGTGAACCACAGTGTTGTTTGGGAATCTCTGTAATTTGAAATACATACTATACCACTATATTGGAGGTCAAATTAACATTCACTTATAAATTTGCCAAATTACTATTGCTTAAACTGGGTCTATTACAGCTATTTTCATTCAATACTGGTTTACGGAATAATTGTTGGGGAAACTGCAGCGAATGGGAAAGCAACAACAACAACAACAACAAAATAATTATGACCCATTCATCCTACAGGGAATCATGAAGGCCACTCTTTAGAAATGTACAAATATTAACATTTCCTTCAATATATTTACTAGAGCTTCTAACTCATGTACACATTAATTTTGACCAATACAGCACCCAACATACTCACGAATATAACACCAGAAACAGAGTTATTAAAATTCTGTTCCCATAGATTAACCCACCTACAGCATACACCACAATTCATGGGCATAAAAACATACAATAAAATTTCAAACGAAACGAAAGCATTAAATAGCTGACTATTCAAAATAAAAAATAAAAACTGGTTCTTGCAAAGAACATATTACTCAATCAGAGAATTCCTTGAATATGAGGTTAACATATAATTATCTCTATATATAAAAGCCAAAACCCACTGACTCACTGACTGATCACGGTTTCTCAAAAACTATACAGCCTAGGAACGTGAAACTTGGTACACATATTGCTCATAGGCTCTAGAGGCGCACTAAGAAAGGATTTCAAAATCTTTGGCTTCTAAGGGCCAAAATAGGGTTGTAAGGTTATGAAATTCACCAAAAGGAATTCAAACTGCATGTATACAAACCCCATGACAACATTATTTTTTTTAAACTACACAGGTGGCTTTGCATGACACTGCGATTTCATGTAAACCTAATAGATATAAAATTATGAGAAAGGCTATCAATAGAATTCCTGTAAATGATTACCAACTATTTTTTGTCATGAAGTAAATTTAGAAGGTCCTGGGTTCTGTTCTTAAGAGTTGAACTCTTTTCTTACAGTTAGCCTAGGACTGCATTGCGAAAGATAGTAAGTAAAGTGTTCCCTATTACAGGCTATGGGGGCCCAGAGGGTTCCAAGAAGTTGAGGCTCCCGGATTTTTAGACAATCGGGACGTGAAGGTTGTAAGGTAGTCAGCGTTACGCACCGGCCGCCTTTACCCCCAGATAGTTCATACAATATCAATAGATATAATTTCCTGATTAATTTCTATTTACCATATTATCTATCTATCTTTACCTTAGTTTTTACCCCTCCCTTTTGGGGTCATTTAAGCGACCCACGTTGCCCGGGCCTTACAGGGCCGCGACCTGTTTGGAGAGGGATTATCTATGGATCACATACATACTTTCTTGACCAGACAAGGACATGGAGGGCCTCCCGGATGAGTGATCAGCCAAATGCCGGGGCCACCTCCGAGACAACACAAACATATAGGACGAGATACATCATTCACACACTCACTCTGAACAAGGCGAGGATGGGATGATGATGATCATCATAATGGCTGCCAGATGATATCCGGAGACAACTAGGGCCTAAAGTTTCCAGACATTTGTCTCGCAGGTGAGGGAAAATCCCGGAAAAAACTCCATCTAGGTAACTTGTCCCGAACAGTATTCTAATCGGAGCCCACTGCGTGAGATGAGCGAACACATCTCCTACGCCCAGCTATTTACTATATGTTTGCCAAAATTGAAACAGAACGATTAATTTTTTTACCGAATCAGAGTAAACTACGGGCGAAGGAGTATGTGGAATATGAATACGTCAACCGTGTTGGCTGGACGGCTGATGATTTATAGAAGTACATCAAATCGACTTTAAATTGTGTACACTTAACCTATATATACATAAATCTAACAATGCGAAGCATTGATGGGTCAGCTAGTAATAAATAAAAAAAAGTGAGCGTGAAACGCCACGCGACAAAAGTGAAACTAATTTTAATTTTTTTTACTTTTAAAATTTTGGATTATTAATTTTTTTAATTTTGGATTGTTGGACATTTTTAATATTGGGTTTTTGGACTTTTTAAATTTTGGATTGTTGGACTTTATTAATATTGGGTTTTTGGACTTTTTAATTTTGGATTTTTCGAATTTTTAAATTTTTGGTCTTTTAATTTTCTTAAATTTGGAATTTGGGATTTTTTATTTTTTATTTTTAAATTGTTGATCTTTCTTATTTTTTGAATATTTTAATTTTGGACTTTTAGATTTTTTAAATTTTGGATTTTCAATTTTTGGATTTTTTAAATTTTGGATTTTTAAATTCTGGATTTTTTATTTTTTAAATTTCGGATTTTTTGATTTTTAAAATTTTAAATCTTCAAATTTTTTATTTTGGAATTTTGGATTTTTTAAATTTTGGATCTTTTAATTTTTTAATTTTTGGATTTTTTAATTTTCGATTTTTAATTTTAGATTTTTAAATTTTTAAATGTTGGATTTTCGATATTTTATTTTTGGATTCTTAGATTTTTAATTTTGTTTTTTCTAAATTTTGGATTTTTAAATTGTTGATTGTTTTCTGTGCAGTCCGTTCCGTCACAGACCCACTAATTTCGTGACGATTTTGAGCGTAACAATTTCGTGACGATTTTGTCCGTAACGCAACTTTGGGTTAGCTCTCGATTTACTCCTACCACAGCTAAAGAAGTTTCACTTAGAAAATAGTAAAAGAAATCATTCCATTTTCAAGCACTCATTAATAGCATTCATAGTCATAACCAGGCCGACCATATTGGGGGGGGGGGGTTATAACATCCGGAGAGGGGGATTGGGGGTCCTCCCCGGAAAATTTTAAAAATTAAGATGCACAATAACGAGTTATAAGCTTCCCACGCATTAAGTAATTTATAAGCAGACTTAAAAAAATTGTACAATTTTCCTTTTTTCTCCCCTCGTTACGCCTATGATAGCATTAGAAAAAAATTACATTAGTGTTAGATTTTCCTTATTTGTAATCGTGATTTACAACTAATACAGTGTAGGCCTAAGCTAGAATATTCCTAGTTAGTAACTGTAGCAAGTAAGCTCAAATTGACGAGTTCGCATTTACCAGCCTAAGCTGAATAAATGTAAAAGATATGTGACTACAAATTAAAATTAACAACACAACATTAATTCAAGAGAAGCATCTTCTGTATACATACTTAAACTATTAGGTACTACATGCACTTTGGTACTTTTGTTATATCAGTTTACCTGATTTTATTATTAGTACATAAGTGTGACGTCTACTGCTGTAATGACCGAATGACAATAAAACTGTATTTATTAATGTATCTACTGGATTGTGAAATTCCATTTAAAACAGCTTTAAAAAGCATTTCTTGTTTGATTCCCGCGCCCGCTTCCCTTCCTTTCGTCAGATTGTTGGTGATCGCAATATGGCGACGCAGCGAACGCGTTGGCTTCACTCCCTCCCCTTACGCTGCCGATCTATTCCTCTATATCTGTGGTGGAGAAACATTCCTTGGGTTTAGCAGGTCAATGTTACCAACACAATTTTAGAAGATAAAGAGAAAAAATAAAATAAAAACGTTGCCTTAACGTATCTCAACACTAAAATACAATTAGTAAGTAACTAACCCTAATTATTAGAATAACTACTTAAACAGAATTAAATTATATTAATGTGTGAACAGTAGGCCTACTGTTATGATGATTATGATAATATTGTTAATTATGATAATACTGATTCTACTACAACTACTAGGCCTAAAAATTATACTGATAAAACTTAGAAAAGGGGATAGGATAGAGTGCATTGTGTGACTCACTTCAAATCAGTGGAGCACGTTATCCGTAGCTTTTCACTTCCACTTTTTACAAAAATGACACCGTCCAGGGTCCATACATTCGTGAGGCCATAACGACTGATACACTCCTTTAGCAGGTTATGCCGTATCTTTGATAGGTCCTCGCGGATCGTGATTCCCGTATGTTTAAGGCATCTTTTACTGCGAAAGACTTCGCTCCGTTTTCTGTAGCTAGTGAATTTCACTATTACAGCACGTGGTTTATCAGACTTTCTGCCGACCCGGTGACTTCTGTCGATGTCTTTTAGGTCGATTTCAACGCCGATTTTCTTACCAACATCGACCACGATCTTGTCGGTATTTTCATTTTCAGATTCTGGAATACCAAAAATACGTAAACACTGGCGACGCTGGTATTGTTCCAGTTCATCAGCATATACGCCCGAGCTCCGAAGTATCATACATGATACCATCCCTAAATCCTCCCAGAACCCCCTAAGAATCAAAATTTGATCTCTGGAATATCCCTGTTGTTTTGGTCAACAATAACACACATCAATCAACAGAATCAAATTTATTGCTGTCTAAATCTCATTTTAAACCCTTTTTTTTGCATGTTTAATGTATTTTCCCCCATATAAACTCATTAAGAACAAAAATATAAATTGATAAATTTCATTTTGACCAAAGAGGGTGAATTTATTCCAAATAGTTTTTCTCCTTATACCCTCTTATCAAATGTAACACACTGTATCCTTAAGGAGCTGGACCAATTTATTGTGTTGGCTTTTCATTTGTTAATATTAAAATAAAGCGTTAGATCTACATATATAAAAAATTGCATATACAATTCAAATAATTAAAATCATTATAAGCACATACTGTAAAGCTTAAAGATGAAGTATGTCCCTATGTAGGCCTACATTGTCAAAAGATAAAAACTTAAATTACAATAAAAGCTTTTTACAATAAAATAATTATGCCTGTAGGCTTACCAACTTGGTGGAGTGTCTATGCAATGTGTAAAATCCTTAATAGTTTGACACTATAAATACTCTCTAAAATATCCAATTAGAACTCCTTTGATTGTTATGTTGAAGCACTGTTAAAGATGATGTCCTGATCGTTAATGGTGTGTAAAATCTTATTCACATTTACAAAAACACAGAATATAATTATTAAAAAAATAGTGAGTCTTAAAATTCTTGGTTAAATTGGATTCTTCAGCAGGCGTCACAGCTTCTTATGGTGGTGTCCAGTGTGTGTTATTGTCATATCTATGAAAATGCATTTCGGCAATATTCATATGCCATCTTCAGTTCCTTTGTATGCTGAACTGGAACTTATGTAGATTGACTCTTGTGAACGAATATGTGAAAAGTTGGTGACTTATATTTCTTGTTATAATAATAATAATAATTTATTCTGCCGTTAAGTTACTACAAACAATTGGCAATGTCACAATAATAAAATAACTACAAAGAATAGGCAATGCCACAAGAATAAAATATTTTAAAAAGTTAAAAACACAGATCCCACAATTTATTTTCCTAGAACTCCTGTACTGAATAAAAAGCTTTGTTTTTTAACCAGTTAGACACAACATATTTAAATCTTTTCACCGAAACAGTTTTTGCATTATGGGGCAACTTGTTAAACATTTTTATTCCGATTGCTTCCCAACTATTGAATGCCTTAGATGTGCGGGTTTGCTTAGACTGTAGAGTACCACAATTTCTGGTATTATATGAATGTAACTGCATTCTTTCAGGATATAATTCTAGGCTTTCCTTTACAAATGTTAGACAAGAAAATATAAATATACAAGGGAAGGTCATTATTTTATACTCAATGAAAAGAGGTTTACAGTGCTCATAACATCCTTTTTTTGGCCAAGATGCGCATTGCAGTCTTTTGAAGTTTGAAAACATTAGTACAATTTGAAGAATTGCCCCAGATGTGGGTACCATATATTAGATGGGAATGGAAAAGATCAAAATATACATGTCTAAGAACTGAAAATGATACACAACAGACAAGCCTTCGAAGAACAAGGATCATTCTAGATAATTTATTACATACATATGTTATTTGGTCATGCGAAAGCAATTTTCTGTCTAAATTGAATCCCAGAAGTTTAACTGAAGACAGTTCATTTTCACAGTCTCTTAAACTAAAAGTCATATTTTGAGTTTTATTTTGATTCACTACAAACATATTATTACTAAACCAACTTTCAGCTGATTGTATTATCTGAAGAGTTTGAATTTTAAGTTCATCAAGATCGCAGTAACTACTTATAAATGTAGTGTCGTCTGCATATAAAACTGGCAAAGACGGAACATCATAAACCACGTCGTTAATCATAATGATAAAAAGAAGTGGCCCAAGAATAGATCCCTGAGGCACACCGCAGTCAATGTTTAGTATGGCGGACCAATCATTATTTATATAAGCACTTTTTCTATACTTTAAATAAGAAACAATCATTTCTAAAGTAATACCCCGAAAACCATAGTGCTGAAGTTTCAGTGATAACAGTTCATGAGAGAAACAATCGAAGGCCTTGCTTAAATCCATTAAGATGAGGGAAGCATATAATTTATTTTCAAAAGCGTCAAGAATATTACTTACAACAGATTCGACAGCAGCAACTGTAGATTTACCATTTCGAAAGCCAAACTGGGCAGAAGTAAAGACATTATTTTTCTTTAGGAATGAGCACAACTGTTCCTTCATAATGGATTCAAAAATCTTCGAAAAGACTGGGACTATAGATATAGGACGATAATTTTCCATGAGGTCTTTATCACCTTTCTTAAAAACTGGAATAACCTTACTTGTCTTGAGAAGATCTGGATAGATACCTTTAGAAAAACATAGATTGACCAGTTTGGCAACCGGAATAGCAATTTCGTTAACTACTTCTTTCATAACTGAATTAGAAATGTCGTAAAAATCCGTTGACTTCGATAATTTAAGAGATTTTGCTGCCCTAATAACGTCACCTGGATAAACATGACTCCAGAAAAAAGTTTGAATAACACAGGGAGATTTGACACAGTTACTTTGAGTGTTATTTATATTCTGACAATCTAAATTTTCTATTAATTCGGTTTCAGAGTCTTTACAGAATTTATTAAAATCATTTGCAGAAAATTTGACTTTGTAAGGCGCGCTTGCATTACCAGTTTCTGTTTTTACCACATTCCAAGAAGCTTTACATTTATTACTTGCATTCATTATATATATGTCATTAGACTTGCGTTTTGCTTCCAATATGGCTTCCTTGTATTCTCTTCTTAAAGAACGATAATAGTTATTGGCTGCAACAGATTGTGTGCATTTCCAGATTGTATGAGCTACCCGAAGTTTGTGATTTAAACTTTTGAGTTCACCCGTATACCACTTATTGGCCGATTTGTCATACTTCTTGTTACGAAGTTTACGAAGAGGACAACATTGATCAAATAAAGATTTAAATGTATTAAAAAAATTATTAAATGCAAGATTAGGTTAAAAAACAGTCATCCCACTCAATGCAATTCAAACACCATCTCAAATAGTTAAAACTGTTAGATCGTAAATCTCTGCCATAACATTAGTTTACATTAAGATTATCGTATCATAATTACTAATACAATTAATAGAAATACAGAAAGAAGCGTGATCAGATAATAAAGAATCTATAACTTGAACATTATAATCTTCAATTCTTACATTAGTTAAAATGTTATCTAAACATGAGTTACCACGGGTAGGTAACAAATTTGTGTAAAAAATTTCATAAGATTTTAATAACTGAATAAAGTCTAAAGTAAGACATGATTTGTTTCTAATATCAATGATCAAATCAGAACATATAACAATTCTACAATAACTATATTTACATAAATATCCCAACATTTTGTCAATAACCGTATTAAAATCATTAATATTGCTCGAAAGTGAGCGATACAAAGCAACAATAATAATATGAAAATCTGTTAATAAAACAGCACAAACTTCAAACAGTTTTTCTACACAAAAATCACTTACATTAATCTCCTTAAAAGAAATATCTTGTTTAATAAAAATGCAAGAGCCACCATCTTTGAAAGTAGTACGAGAATATTTACTGGCTAATTTGTATCCATTCAGGCCATACAGTTCGCTTTCATCATATTGTAACCAGTGTTCACATAAACACAGAACCAGAGGTCCATACTGTTGAAGTTGAACTTCTAAATCATATATTTTATTTCGAAGGCACTGTAGCCTATATTAACATGCATAATGGTAATATGATTCTTTGGTCTTGGGGCATTATCGCATTGGTGCTGAAAATCTGTTCGACTGCTGACATATTTGCTTTCTTTTAAGTTGGAGGCGTAACGTTTCTCTTTTGAAAAAAACGTGTCACAAGCGCTCCAAGTGGCCATTCAGTAGCATCTAGTGCCTTAGTTAAATTTTCCGAATTTATTGTTATCTTGAAGGAAGAATAGGATACGATGAAGTAGGCCACCGTGTTTTACGAAAAACCCTGGTAAGTGGAATATCATAAAGTTATCACATGTTCCCTTAAATTTGATGTTTTATGAGCAATTGTATGCTTAAATCCATGTTAAAATTGGTGTGACTGGTCAATGCCATCTGGATTTTGTGTATAGATTGCCATGACGACTTTAGTGTACTAGGCCGATAAAACTGCATTTTGAATGCATGATTTTCACGATTTACATAAAACTTCTAGCAGTTGAGTAAATAATCGTGGGCGAAGCCGCGGGCACCTACTAGTTTGTTATACATCGACATCTAAGTTGAGAAACTGATACACTGCCTTGACTTGAAATCCCGTATATATCTTTATATAATCGGACAGCCTTACGTGTGAGTTCAGCACTGTTCTGAATTGAGCACTACAGGAGTGAGGCACGTAAGTAGTAATGAGACAGTTCAAGTATCCATCTGACCCCTGAACCTCGTTCATTGCTAACATTAGCATTTTCGTATAACTAACTTCACCTCATGAATGACTGAGAGAATAATTCTTCCTGAATTTTTACATAATGTAGGGTTCACTTTTTCTTCGTGAATACAAATTTCGTAAAACAATGTTTTTATTGGGCCAACTAGTAGAAATACAAATCAACAAAAACTTAATTGAACAATTTAAACATATTTTCCAAACGTTCTTTTCTAAACCGTTGTATTCAAGTTAGGATCAAGCTGAGTGCAGAAACATTCGAAGCGTTTGTCGACAATGTCCAAATTTTTAAAAGCATTTTGAGTAAAGTGTTTGCTAAACGTTGATATGAGTGCATGTTTAGGTGTATTTGTATATTTGGCACGCACTGCAGAACAGGTTTCCGTTGCACTTTATAAAGTTGGTATCAATGTTATGGATTGGTCATCGCAAAGCTCCGACCTAAATCCCATTGAACGTGTTCGAGACATTCTCCTGAGGAAGATTTATCAAAGAAGAGCTGTTCCTGAAACCATAAATGATCTTCGAGCAACGTTAGAAGAAGAATAGGGAAATATTCCTCAAGAAAGGATTGGGAGAATAATCAGAAACATGCCACATTGCTTACAAGAAGTCATCAGAGCTAGGGGTAACAATAAAGGCTCTGAAGTCATAAAAATCAAATACATGTTTAAAAAATTATAAAACACTTTCTTCTTGTAAATTAAAAAATATATATATTTTTGTGTCCCATTGTTAATTTTTAATAAAGGCGACAGTCTTTTTCTGTTGATGTAATGTTTTGTTCCAATCATTATGTTACTCTTAATTGCTGAGGTTTTCTATTCATTTAAGACAGACGTAAATTGAAGTCTCCGCTTTTTGTCCCTGGATGTAGGAAAATGAAAAACCAAAAGATATTATTGTAGCCATATCTGGATTCCAGGGTTTCCAGGTTTCTCTTGTACATACATAATTACTACTTTTAGCACATCAGAATTTTCATGTGAGGTATTTTAGCTCGCAAGAAGAATTCATATATTAGGGATACGCTAAGTTGACTTGAAAGCACTGTTTACATAGTTGTGAACCTTTGCACGAAATATCTGAGATATACATTTAAACAACATATCATATTGACTTATGGTTGCTACTTATTATTATCATCACCAATACCGCCATTATATTATTATTATTATTATTTAGACCTGGGTGGATCTCAAGTTCGTGGATTCGATACCAGCGCAGGTCGATGGCATCTATGTTTGCTTAAATGCTCTAGTCCTATTCCGTAGAGATAGAAGTTGGTAATTTAAAATAACTCGTGCAGGTTAAACCCCAGCACACCAGCAACTGCTACAGGCACATATAGCAGCGTATAATCTCAGTTTCATAACCAGGGCCCGGATTCTAATGACATGTCATCTTTTTATTGATGTTGCGTAGACATTTCCAACTTGTGGATAAATCCTAATCGTGGCCTCTAGATTATAGAAATAAATTTTTATTAGGTCATTTTTTGTCATTTTATGCAATTTTATATTTGTAGGGCATTTATTTCAATTTTAGGTCATTATTTTGTCATTTTCGTGTAATTTGCTTCCTTATTCAGTCATTTTCATGCATTTTCATTGAATGTATTAATTTTTTCGTCGCTAGCGGTGCTGTCTTTGAAATGTTGTTTGTTAAATGCAAGAAGGAAAAATTCGGCGTTAAAGTGTTGTCATGTCTCAGTCGGAAATGAGAATCAAAGAAACGCCAAAATTTTGTATTATATTACTATTGTTATTAGATTGACTTGGCACCAGAGTCTGCCACCTGCTTGGATTTGAGAGTGCAAACTACTGTATACCCTCAATAAACAACAATATAATCCGTCAGACCACAAAAGGAAATGCCGAATTTTGACCCCTCAGTGCCAGTATAAATTTCCGTGAGAAAAGATAATCACAACATTACAGTTTTTACAATTATGTACAAACTAGTCTATAACTTCGTGTAGTAATAATTTTTTATAAATAAAATATCAGTTTTTAGGTCTTTTTTTATAATTATTAAGTCATTTTCTTTAAAATTTAGGGTCATTTTATGGTCATTTTTCAAACAATATTAGCTCATCAGAATCCAGGCCCTGTTCATAACCATAGCAAACAAATAAACGAACTGTTGCTGTTATTATCGAATAAGTTACATTATGGTGCTATAAATACCTGTGACATTAGACCTAGCAAACACACAAACACACTGCATTGAAAACTCATACGAACTGAAGGAAGTTACGAGTGATAACATTATCATATCACACAAGTAGTGCATGGAGGGGTGGTCAACTGCTTACGTATCAGCAAGGAAGGAATGTTAACTGTAATATTTTGACGACCCGCTATACAGTATTAGTGATCATGAAGATGAATTGAAGGATTATTCATGCTAGTAGGTGTCATTCAAAGCATGAAAAAAATTATTAATAATGCAGGTATATCCATAATTTAAATTTTTTAAGAACCTAAACCCATCATCAATACTAGTTTTTAAAAAGGTACAGATTTTTCAATTACCTTAAACCAGCGTTGGCCTAGCAACTTACCTGTAAGTATATTTTTAAAATACATATCAAATTCGTAATCTAAAAAACCTTTGTTTGTTCCACCATAGGCCTTCTATAATACGGATAGTATATGTGACGTAACGGAATCATAATGATATCCATTACGATACACCTTTTTTTAAACACAGGTGGGATATCGATTATTACTGAACACGGAACGATCTTGAAACCTTGAGAGCAGCTGATGAAACTACATAATAAACAGCCCGTATTTAAAATAAAATCAATTCTGTTTGTGTGAATGTTAACATTATACTACATTGAGTTCATTTCGACTTGCGAAAACCCGTTCGTTTCAAGAAAACGGCCAAGAACAAGCTTCGGCTTGACCGTACGCCATGAGCTGCCATCTATCTTAAAAGACAAGAACTACGAGAACTTGATAAAAGCTGATCGACGCCGTCAGCTAATTTAGTTTTTTTTAATGAATCTAAATCTTAATTCTGAAACATTTAATTGTGGTCGAACAAGAACAGTCGTATGCATCTTGCGTATCTTGCCTTAATGGCAATAAAGGTACTCGCTTTGCTCGTTTCATAAACAAACTCGTATCTGAATAAAAGTAATTATAGGCCCCTTACGTAATGAACTATTATACACGTGATGGAATATCCTACGTTTAACTGATATCTGCAATAAACACACATTAATTATGTGTTTTGTAAATTCTATCGATGTTTTTATACACAAAATTTTCAGTGCAACTGCTAATTGAATTCATTATCATAAATCTTGAATTGAGTTGAAGAATAAAAGCTATTTTTTATCATTGATATATAACACGTAGCCTGACTTCTTGCGGCTGCTTAAATCATTTAACCTGTTTAGTTCTGTAACTTGTATACGTACACTTCTCTATCGCAGTAAAACTCTATTACTTTTAAATATCAATCTTTCTATTTTAGTTTTGTAACCTTTTAGTTTTTACTGTTATGGAAAGAAGGTTTAAAATGACTTTTAGCGACATACTTGGAATGGTGTGGAGAAAAGTCATGTTTCCTGACAGAAGCTATTGTTTCTTGTCCTCTGTAGCTGAGGGTGTTCATAAACAATCCCCAAATTAGAATTCTGCATCAAACTTCTGGATGTTCTTGTAGATGTAATTTTAGTTCTTGAACTGTATGTAAAATTTATAAAATGATACAAGGTTAAAAGTCATAAGCGGTTTTTAATGTAATTTTATATGATGAGCAATAATTTTGCTATTTTTATCCGTATTTGTGCACGTCGTGGAGAAAACATTTTTAATGCGAGAAATCTGAACCCTGCCTAAAACCCTAACAAAATAGGCTGTGTAGACCTTACTACGCATATAATTATGAAATTAGGCCTAATCATGACAATAGGTTTAAGTTTTTGTTAATGAAATAAAATTACACTAATTTTCTGTGAATTAAAAAATTCTAGCTACATCCGTGAGGGTGCCAATCAGTCTTTCTGATTTGTAGGCCTAACATACAAAAACTCTACTTTTCACTATCACTGCAAAGTCCTCTTGAATATTATTTCCACCATTAGCATTTTGCGTTGATTTTACGTTAGAACGAAAATTTGCTTGCCCTTTGAATTTAATTTTGAAAGTATATAGGGTGGATGTTATTAAAAATTAGATCTGTGTTTGGCAGAATAATTTAACTAGAGATCTCGATTTTATTCTTTTGATTTTACTCTTGGATGCGTGTTTCCATGTTTTACAGTGGGTAGACGTTCTAGTTAATATTGTGTATCCTCTCTCTTAGAAAACAACGAAGTTCGTTATTTGTAAGTCAAAGTTATGTTCTAAAACTCTGGCTAAAGAAGTTGAACAAGATTTTAGGCGATGTTTGAATTGAAGATAATTATTTTACTACACTCTGTTAAATATTTGTAAAAAAAATAAATAAAATAAAATAAATAAATAAATTGTTTAGGCCTAGAAGTTTGTTTAAACAAATGCCGCGTTTATTTGAGAATGTGAACGCAGTAGGCCTACTAGAATAGTAAACTAAAATAAAATTTACCCAAATTATCAACGGCTTTGACGTCTTTAACTTCTGTCAACCTCAAAATCACTGACAGCCTATAATTCCAAGCAGCTGACTTTAGTCTGTCATCTGCTATGTTATCGTGGAAAACTTTGATCAGATTCAGAATGTTATCAGAGAAACTTCAAAGATCAAATCTTTGATCAAAGAAACTGTGTCAAGAAATTTGGCAGTGTAAAACTTGTGTAGGTAGTCATTAAGTAAAATAAAGACGCTAAGGATTCGTTTTACAAATAAAGATGTTTGCCATAAAAATAATATATCCCATGTGTCTTTTGCTATTACAGTGTTTTTCAAACATCAAGTTCTACCTATCCGCAGGCCTATATCTTTTGTGTGCACTGCAAAATGAAGTGATCTTTCCTTCCACATCCAATTATTCCCTACCGTATGTTCCTTCTGAAGAGAACGCTTCGTGCTCTCAACTTTAGTCGTGTTTCTAAGTACTGGGAATTCCAAAATAGAATTAACACTAATATAAATCATGAAATAAATAATTCAATAACAGAAATAGGATACAATGCATTCTTTATTTACAGGATCATAAATATATTATTATGTATGGATCCAAGTCAAGCAGCAATGACAAAGTTATAAACTTTGTTATGAAACATACTGCACGCTCTCACGCCACGAGTCATCGCGTCATTTATACTCCGTGCATTCCAAACCTCAGTCTCGTATCTTCGTGACCCTACTTCGTACCCTGCTTATTAGGCCTACATACAAACCATGAAGCTTGTATAATGTGGGTAACACCCATTTCCCTTAATTACTCTGAATAAGACCCATAATCAAATTGACCTAAACCCGAAACTTCTAAAGGCCCCTTCGGAATGTGAAAGCAAAACAAAATGGCGGAGGCCGCCATGACACTCAAGACAAGAAAAACTGCAAATTAAACTCCTCAAGCACCGATACAGCTTTCCTGCTGTCAAGTAAAAGTTTCTCCAAGATCAACTACTTACTTAAGACGAAAAGGATACTACAACGGCGAAAAGACAATTCATTACCTTACCTTATTATAGCACATTCCTTAACGTTTCTAGCACTTTGATCCCAAAATAATGACATTTGATAAACAATTTAACCCGGTTTCCCCTTGGAATGATTCGGTCCCAACCCGACCCGCCCCAAATGGTGCACTTTCTTTTAAACCACGATCTAGCGAAAACTTGCTTGTCCTCCGCCATTTTTTCTGTCCTCGTATTACGAAGGTGTGATGTCATACCGCTAGACGAGCTATAATTGTGGGTGAACAGGCTGACAAACCTCGCGGGAGATAATGGCACATTTTCTAAACCTACAAACAGTGTATCGTACATTATTGAAAAATGCAAGGGCGCTTCGCTACGGCTACCGCCTCCGCTTCGCGCACTTGGTTAATGTTAGGTCTATGCATTATTTAGGCTGTCTCTAGACAACTTACCTTAATGCAGAGGTGAGTTGAAGGCACTTGCGACAATATACAAGAATGACAGTGTAACACTAGCTGTGCTATGTACACTACAGTCAACATTTTTAATTCATTCTCGATGATTCGGCGGTAGTTCCCTATATTTCCGCACTTCTTGTGGCGTACGGTTCGTAGCACGCTTTTGCTAGTTTTTGCTTAGAGACGAGCGTTCAGTTGCTGCGTGTCTACGATTCTACTATGTAGTTTACCTAAAATTGTGTCTCTGAAAGTTCTTCGCCTTGGGAAATACGGGTGAGTGCATATAATCTTGGATATAAAAGTATAAGTACCTTGTATAAGTAAAGATTTTAAAGTATTTTTGGAGTACTCTATGTATATATAAAGTTTGCTTAATTAAACTTTTTACGCATTTATTTGTGAGTACTCAACGGCAAATAAGAGTTCAGATTTAATATTTATATTCTTTTGGCCGTTAAATTATTTATAGACATTCGTCTTAACATTTATAAGGTTAGCCTAATTTATGTAACTTTAGTAACTTTGAATAAAAGTTGTTGGTTTTACATTAATTATTGCCGTCGTTCACTTCTACACTCACACAAGACAAACAACACTGAGAATGAATAAACAAATATTAGAAGTATGCATATGCTCAGTTGTCACGATGGATTTATATTTAGCACACTATTGCAGTATGAAATCTGGTTCCGACTAGCCATTACTGTTATATATTAAATATTCTGAAGCGCACTTGTATGCATTATATTATTCTAGCAAGGTACTAATTTAGAAAGGTAGATACACTTTTCACGTACTGTTCCATCAGTTTATTCTTGGCTTGTATTTCCTTACGTAGCCTATATAATGCATTACATATATTCTTATTTCATTAATGTTTACGTAACTTTCGTAACTGATTTCCTAGTACAAGCTCTGGCATATTTCTTGCGGTAATAAATAAATGAAATTCCTATCAGACATATATTTACAAATTCTCAGATGATGAAGAGTATATTACTTTATAACGTACGTTATATCTTTTTCACTTCTTGAGTGTTTATCATTCCAGTTACCGTACGCATATTCGAAGTTCTGTGCTAGGCTTGCAGAATATATATATAGGCCGCGTGTGCGTACGAGACAGTTCCTAAATATTATCATTCGATCATATCTACGTTTCGCTTACTGTAAACATTCCCCTCGTCCGCCAGCATTCCAGGCATAGCCTATTCTTACGTGTGTTCTTCCAAACTTACATCTGTTTCTGCTCTTTCCTGAATGTTTCTGTATGATATGATTTAGGAACAATGAAATTATTGATTCAGTTTATTGATTAACAAATACATTAAAGTCATTAAATACCTTCATCAGCGAAAATTGTAGATCAGGGGCCTGGATAGAGGTGTACATATTCTGATTTTAGCTTGCTTGCCCCTTTGAAATTCTGCAACCAGTCACTGCTTTTAACTTGCTTGACTAGAAAGCAAGCCAGATTACAACGATGATAAGAAATACTGTCGCTATGAGTCACAAGCTCTTCATAACCTTGTGGGTTTCATAGGACCTAAGGAAACTGCAAGGCCTGGCGGAAAGAATATGAAACTGGGTATAGCAGTGCACTGGTAAGTCGTGCAGTTACGTAGTTGAGGAACTTCAGATGTGTTTAGAGAATTTTACCCTGAAGGAAGCCGAGGAGAAACTAAAATGTGGACAGTTTGAATTATCAATGAACATGGGAAAAATTTTCAAACATTTTCGAGAAAACATCATAAAATCTTTAATAACAATAACAAAAATCCCTTTAGGCAAGCCTACAAGCTGAGGTAGATTTCGAAGTGCTTTTGTTTTAATTTACTGTCGCTGCGTAGCACTCTTCTTCTTTAGCCTTGGCATGACAAACCCGCAATAATAACTGCAAAAAAGAGGGAAGAGAACGTTTTCAAACATTCAAATCTCGCCTTATATGAGAACTATCAAGAAACTAGTTATTGATTTGTAGAGTACTCATCAAGAGCTTTTCAACGATACCCCACAAGACGTAGTTTCGAAAATTTCGAATTTCCATCCCCATACCCCCACCCACACTCGTACTCCCAAAACCCCCGAATCGTTGGTGTCACTGTGAACTCCATAAGGAGTACTCTAATTTATTCAATCAAAGTTTCCCTCTATACTTCATAGGGCCGAGATATAAATGTTTTAAAATTTCAACCCCCTCCCCGACCACCCTCTTGCACCAATTTTGCTCATTAACGAACTTGTCTGAACTATTGGGCCTAGAAATAACATAATAAAATTTGATTCATATATCTTGAAAATTACGGCCGCTAGCGTGTAAAGATATATATGTATATATATATATTATATATTTATACATATACTGTATATAGATATAAATATCACATTTTTTTTAACAGGCGGTGGTTTCGTACTTAGGGAGGCATAAAACGTAAAGATATGAACGAATTTTTTGAAAGTCATTAGGTAGATTTTTCTTCGAAATCTACCTAATAATAAAAATAATAATTGTGTTAAGACGCTAAAACGATTTTTAATACTTTATCCACCTTTTATTTATCTGCATGGTGAATTTCTTCTACCAGCATGTAGAAAACCAAGAAAGTATTACCTACACTTAGCAACTACAGTTGTTTAGCTGATAGGAATGTCGCAAGCTTATTCTGGCTTGCCTAGGTTGGGTTTGACCTGACCCAACAAGCTTAAAGAAACCTGCCTGCTTCCTAGCTATGACGCTGGCAACTTGCTTGCCTGGCGTTCAAGCGGGTATGGGCAAGCTAAAATCGAGATTTGTACACCTCTAGGCCTGGATCATAAAAGTTGACAATAGTACATACTAATGAATCTTGGTATTTGCCAGTCTAGTTTACTAAACTTTGTTTCGTGTATCTACTAGAGTAAACAAATAATTTATATAGTAAGTTTAATTCTTCTATAGTAAATACCAAGATTTTTTTTCAAGAAATTACCATTGTAGCTACTATAGCAATTTTTTTACTAAGAGAAACAGAAATTTACTTTAGTTTTTAACCAGATTAAACTAGAATGTGTTTAATATATTTTAGTGTTGGTATTTGACTTGAGTAAAATGCTAAGGTTTTCTACCCAAGTCTATAACTGGGTAAAATTATTTACTAGGATTGTTTTTAAGTCCAAGTGACAACAAAAAGTAAATTGTACATAATATAAGGCAAAGAATATTTAAGTTAAAGTCGGAATTTGACATCAAAAACTTATGAATTCAATCAGCATTTTAGGTTAATGTTCAGCCAATTTCATATGGTACTAGATACCACTGTTCAAAAGCTGTAATTAATTGTGTTTTAGCCTTGAAGCAACAAGAAGCTACAAACATTTCTATATTGGTTAAAACATGGAATCCAGTTTCATGCAATTGCTGACATGCATGCGGTTTATAAAGCCTCTGTAAGCAGTGTTGTTCGAAATATTGATGATAAACTAATAGGCACCAGCCAAGTATTTTATATTTCTGACCGTGTTTCTTTTGCATGTATCTTTGAAACTGTTTATTTTCGAACATACACCTTGTGTATTGAACTCTGCTATGGGTCATTTATTGCATCTGCAAGAAACTTCAAAGAAGGCTATCAGGAGTGTGAAGTTCTCCCAAGAATGCAATAATAATAAGATAAAGCGCACAACCGTGCAAAAGGAAGTTCTTAGTCTCTTCCATAGTCCTTCAGTGATCTATTTCTTTTCTTGCACATGTTGATGTGGTATCTGTCACATCGACTCCCGCATAGTAGTTTGAAAAGTTCTCGGAATCACCACCAGAGGTCAGCGAAACCTCATTGAAACTATTTTTATTTTTCAATGTAGTCTCCCTGTAGACTAATGCATTTGGTCCAGCGATGTTCCAATGCCTTGATCCCTTCCCGAAAATGAGATTCCTCCAGGCCTGCAAAATACTCTTCAACTCCGGCTATCAGTTCTTCATTTGAAGAGAATCTCCGTCCACCAAGAAAAATTTTCAGCTTAGGGAAGAGATGGAAGTCTGATGGAGCCATATCAGGCGAATAAGGCGGGTGCGGTAACAATTCGTACCTCAGTTCATGAATTTTTGCCATTGCAATGACACATGTGTGCGGGCGTGCATTGTCTTGATGAAACAAGACTTTCTTCTTTGCTAAACCTGGCCTTTTTTCGCGTATCTTTTGTTGTAGTTGGTCCAGAAGGTTAGCGTAGTATTGTCCATTAATTGTTTGACCAGTGGGAAGATAATCTATCAGCAGAATCCCTTTCGCATCCCAAAAAACTGATGCGATGACCTTTCCAGCCGACCGTACTGCCTTTGCTTTCTTTGGTGGTGGAGAATCAACATGTTTCCACTGCTATTACTGTTGTTTTGTCTCTGGGGTATAGTAGTGGACCCATGTTTCATCTGTGGTCACAAACCGGCGCAAGAAATCTGGTTGGTTTCTCTGAAATCGGGCCAAACATTGTTCAGAAACGTCCACTCTGATGCGTCTTTGATCCTGCGTCAACAGTCGCGGCACCCACCTCGCAGATAATTTTTTCATACCCAATTCCTCAGTTAAAATGTGATATGCCCGCTCAGATGACCTCCCTACATCATTAGCAATTTCTCGTGCTTTCAGTCGGCGATCCTCCAAGACCATTTTGTGCACTTTTGCAATAACTTCTGGGGTAGTGACACATCTTGGCCGACCACTACGCGGATCATCTTCTAAGCTCTCCCGACCAAATTTAAACTAGTTTGTCCACTTGGCAACAGTTGAATATGAAGGAGCAGAGTCTACCAGTGTGTTCTGAAACTCTGCATGAATTTAATTTGCTTTCATACCCTTCTTTACGAAGTACTTTATCACTGCTCGAATCTCGGTTTTTTCCATCCTCACAAATCACTACACGGGAACAATAGCAAGGCATCCACACATCACCTCTCAACCCAGAGCACTGACGTGCCACGTGATTACTAAAAAATGATGACTCATTATTATGCCGGAACCCGGTTGCGCTAGCGCTGACCTCTGGTGGTGATTCCGAGACTTTACAAACCACCGTACTTGTCATTAGTGCATATTTTATGGTGGAACCCGTGGATGGCTAGTCTTGTGAATAGGTGTCTTAAGTCATGGTTCTCTTTTTCCCATTTTCTGTCCATCATGGCGTCCGTCGTGTAGAATCCCAACCATATAACCTATATTTATAAAGTCTGGGATCTTAACTTTGATATCAACGTTCAAATTAGACTGTCTCTCTAGCTCATGTTAAGTATTAATAGTTATAAACTGTGTGCAGCAGTTCTTAACTACCCCACAAGTGTCTATTCCAACATAAGTTATCATTTATAGGCAGATGGAAGTGAACTAAAACACAGTTTCGTCGTTTTTAATATTAGCATTAAATTGGTGGCTTCGTCTTCCCGGTGAATTAAAATTATTTCAGTACCTGTATTTATAAGGACAGTCAGATGAACGTTGATTTTAAAGCTTTCATTCATTTTACTCTGACATCGCCATAAATAAAAAGATGTATTGGTCATTGATCTATTGAGACCATTTCGTGTCATAACTGGAATCATGGCCTCCTGTAATACTGTATAGCTATAGTTTTTTTTTTTTTTTTTTTTTTTTTTTTTTACCAGACAGTCTACTAGAGTAAAATCTATATTAATAAAAGGAAGTGTGTGTCTTTCCTTCTGTCTTGTCTGTCTGTCTGTCCGCGATGCCCAGCGAAATCTACTCAATGCAGAGATCTGAAATTTTAAAAATAGGTGGACTGAAGGGTCGGAAAATGCACCTCGAAACCGGAATTTTAATTTTCACTTTCGTTCGTGAGTTACGAGTGAAAAACTGGCAAAAAACGTGCAATCAATTACAGTTGGCTTTGGCTATTTTTGTCGATCGCTTGAATGTTGTAAGCCCTAAATATGGTCAAAAGTTGTTTTATTTGGACGAAACTCACTATACAGGAGTTTTCTGGGCCAAGGTACTCGAATCTGAGGTCGCTTTTACCAGGCGACGCTATTTAATCGTGGTATGTTGTCCACGTGATTTAGATGTTAATAAGTATAATGATTTAATTATTATGCTCTTAATTTTAAATTTTTGAAATAATTACCGCGGGCCATCGCTTCATTTTGAAAGTCCATCCTGGACGATTCATTTGTTTAGAATGACAAGGCCCGTAGACATATGAAATTTTCAACCTACACGGAAGAGGGATAATCTATATAGGCCTAAATATGGTCAAATATTGTTAGATTTGGACGAAACTCACTGTACAGGGGTATTCTGGGCCAAGGAACTCTAATCTGAGGTCGCTTTTACCAGGCGACGCTATCTAATTGTGGTATATAGTCCACGTGATTTAGGTGTTAATAAATATAATGATTTAACTATTATGCTCTTAATTTTTAATTTTTTAAATAATTATCGCGGGCGAAGCCGCGGGCACATGCTAGTATTTACTAAGGTTATGAAAGTAAGCTACTAGAGAAGCATATTTTACTACAGTTTTATGAAACAGGCCCTTGTTGATTTTCATATTGTACGTTGCAAGTCGGATATTATAGTACCAGATTGGCTATTGTTTTCTGAATTGAGTCCTAATGTGAGAAATAGATGCTGCCTTCGTTTTGAAATTGTTTAGTCACAAACTTATTTGCAAAATTTATGTGAAAAATTATTATTATTGGAGATTATCATACCTTTCACCGAATTTAGGCAAATTATTAGTTCATGCGAGTCTTCGGAATCTAGTTGAAGCCATTAATACTTTAACCAATTAATTATTCCTCCTGCTGGAAACATTGGGAATATTGTTGCCTTTACTGACTGTAGATGAAGCTTAGTCCATAGTAGCCTTCACTGACATTTCTTTCCGACAATTAACAACTTCCTTATCAATGGTTAGCATGTTATTCTTGTTCATAAAGATTCCGCTTGTAGTTAAAACTTAGTTTTGGTGTTTCTTAATATTCCTTTGAAATTAATTAATTTTGTTTCTAGAATTTTGTGGAGTGATATTTACTTAACCGACCATAGTAAAGCTTAGTTTATGGTGACTTCGTCGGATATTTCTTCAAGCCAACCTAGATTTTCCTTACAAATCATTTGGTTTCCATTGGTATACTGAGATTTCAAGCCTGTAGGTTAAGTGTAATCTTAGTGTCTGGCTTTATTAACATTATTCTGGACCTAAAGTCTGACCGTTCTAAGAAGGGACCCTGAAGTAAACAAAAACCAGTACGTCTGTCTCACTCTAGCACATTACTCGTATGATCTAAGAGTGAGACAGATGTACGGTTTTTGTTTACTTCAGGTTTCCTTCTTAGGTCGTCTCGGGTATAGTTTTCATACTCCATGTTATTACTTGATTTAGTATCGTACTTCATGGTGCATAATAATAATAATAATAATAATTCATTTCGTCCATTTCATCAATAACATGTACTAAGTACAATTGATATCAGACACATCAATACATACTATGACATACTATAAATAAAATAAATAAAATATTCTTCATCCACATCCACATCCACATCCCCTCTATAAGCTTCTCACACTAACATTAAAATATGCTAATTGTCTTGGTTCGTTCTGATTCATTCACATCCACACACCAACACATAATTTTTAAATATATCCTAAACTAGTATCCTAAATAAAACCCTAGTAAAAAAAAAAAGTAAAGTGATCCCTATACAGGCCATGGAGGCCCAGAGGGTTCCAGGAGGTTGAGGCTCCCAGATTTTGGACATTCGGCACATTAAGGTGGTAAGGTTGTCAGCCTTACGCACCGGCCGCCTTTACCCCCAGGATTGCTCCTGGTACTCATTTCTGTTAGAGGCTGAGTCGACCCCAGGGCCATAGTGCCACCAGAAGGATTAGGCCAATTGAAAAATCTCAACTACCTCATCGGGAATCGAACCCGCGACCTTCCGGTTTGTAGCGCAGCGCCTCAACCACTACGCTACGGCGTACCCCAAATAAAACCCTAGTGACATAGTTTATATTATCAACTAATACTATGACAACGTACAATTCACACTGCTTTATATTTTATTCACTGAATTTCCACTACCTATTCCCATGCATAAGATATTCCTCCACTGAGTAGAAACTACCATTTATCAGGAATTTCTTTAATTCCTTTTTAAAATTCTTGGCTATTTGTATGTTTTTTGTGCAAGAAGGCAGTGTATTGAATAAAACTGTCCCGTTATACTTAAAGCTATTTTTAAAAAGCGTACTTTTATGCCAAGTGCTGTGTAAATTAGATTTGTTCCTTGTGTCGTGCTGGTGTGCCTGTTCGTTTGAGAGAAAGTTGTTTAGTTGGTTTCGCGTTTGTATAAGGACCTCATTTATGTACATTCCAGGAAGTGCCATTATATTTAATTGCTTAAATAAAGGTCTACAGCTATTGTTTCTGGGTACGTTGAGCATTATTCTTATTACTTTTTTTTGCATTGTAAATATTCTGACACTATGATTTGATTTACCCCAAAACATTACTCCGTACATCAAACGGGAGTGAAAGCAAAGTATGCAACTCGGAGGATTTCTAAACTGACCGATGATCTGAGGCTGAAGATTGCAAAACATGTTTGGGCAAGTATTGAGGTGTTCCACATGTGTGTCCCATTCCAAATTACTATTTACCCAAACACCTAGAAATTTTGTGTTTGTTTCGTAATTTACAGGTTCACTACCTAGGAGAACAGCTGGTAACAATTCGTTTTTATTATTTTTGTGTTTAAATTCTATTGCTATACTTTTATTTGTATTAATAATCAATTTATTATCGTTAAACCATGAAGTAATCAGTTTAGTCACATTATCAGTATTTGTTTGTAATTCTTGTATATTATTCCCTGAGACTAAGATATTGGTGTCATCAGCAAATAGTGATAATCCCATATTTATGTTGCTATTTTGCTCCATTAAATCCCCTAGATCATTAATGTACAATAAAAAAAGCAGGGGCCCTAATATAGATCCTTGTGGAACTCCCTGTTTTATAAATTGTAGATTTGACTTAATGTGTTTGTACTCCCTATCTTTATCATCAAAATATTTCATTTCCACTAGTTTATTTCTATTTTTTAGATAAGATTCAAACCAATTTAGCGGGATTCCTCTTATACCATACTTGGACAGTTTCCTGACGAGTATATCATGGTCCACAAGGTCGAAGGCTTCCGATAAATCCAGAAATATTCATAATAATAATAGCTCTTATATTAGTTAGATGAACTTTGCTATCTTTTTACATTGATTTAAAGGATATTTTCAAGATAATATTTATTAATTGTTGATTTTGATTCTGTAATGAGATTATGAGAACACAGTTATTCCTTCTTATTAGGATTTTAAGATGATTATTGAATTTTTTCTTGCAAGTAATCTTGGTGAGGTAATATACTAGCGCGTCTCTGGTATTTGCATAACTTTAGTGATAGCCTACTCAACAATGATAGTGTTCTGGCGTTAAGTTTAGTCACACTCATTACCAGTACAATTTCTCTGTGCTGTATATATATATTGAGGTCTTTCACCCTGACTGAGTGTATGTAAAATGTAAAGTTATTTATATAAGTAAATTTTGAAACCTGGTTATATTAAATATATAGCCTATATATAATCTTTTTAGGGTTTTTTGGAGACCAGGATATTTATAAAGAAAACTTCTGATCATATCGTTTCATCACTTACTGAATAAATTACGAAGTAAATTATCTAGTCAAATTTGAAGATAGATTATAGTGTATAATCTTTTACGATCTTATGGAGCATTGATATTAAATTATATATATATCTTTATCTTTGGTGCACGGTCATAAGGGCTTAAGTCAATAACATAAGTCTTTCAGGAGAGCCAAACAAACTTAAAAAAACATAAAAACCCATGTTTATTTGTTTAAAGCAGGGATGGCCAACTTCTTTTGCCCAAAGGGCCACTTCCATACTTTCGCTAAAAGCAGGGGCCGCACAAGAACTTAAAGGGAAATTTAGGCTATATAAATTAATGTATAAACAAATGCTATGGATATTGAACATACTTTAATGTTGAAATAATATATACTACTAATCATACAAGAGTTGAGCAGAACAAAATCAACAATTTTACTGAAAAAAAAAACCACTAGTGAGAACACTGAGGGCGGGCACAATCGTTCACAAGTTTGTCAAAATCAATTCTTGTCGAGGTGGTGGCCACTTTAAGCAAATCTTGAAGATGGTTGTCTGTAAGTCTGTTACGGTGAGTTGATTTTATAAATTTCATCGAGGAAAAAGTGCTCTCACAAATGTAGGTGCTTCCAAACATTGAAACAATTTTTTTACCAAAATCACGTAGTTTGGGATATTTGTCCTCAGGCAGCCTACTCCAGAATTCGACACCAGTTTCTGGTCTTTTCTGGAAAACTTGGTCACTTTGCAAATCACAGAGCTCCAACTGTAGGTCGTCATCTTGCTGGGAAATGTCACATGTCATGGGATTGTTGAATAAGAAGAGATGTGGTCGCAGTTCATTAAAATCCAAAAATCGTTCATTGAATGACTCCAAAAGCATATTCAATTTCGGTATGCAAAAACTGAAATCACTGGTTGGAATTTCTTCCATAATTTCTTTGCACGATGGGAAATGTACTAGATTAGCTTTTTCTAGGCTTGATATGAAAACCTTAAGTTTATTTACAAATCCATCTAAGTGTCCAACTAACTGAGGTACTGTTTGATTTCGACCTTGCAATTTCAAGTTAAGTTCATTCATGTGGTGACTTATGTCGGTTAAGAAAGCCATATTGCATAAAAACTTAGAATCTAGTAGTTTTTCTTGAACTTCTTTGGAGATAGGCGTATTTATATGTGCATTGAGAAACTCAGCTACCTCTTTTCTTAAAGCGAAGAATCGTTTTAAGCAGTTCCCTTTACTTAGCCAGCGTACTTCTGTGAAGAGTGTCAAGTCTCCATACTCTGCTTCGAGTTCTGTTAGAAAAGCTATGAACTTTCTATGAGTCAATGACCTATTTCCTCCTTTGATCATGTTGACACATTTCATAACTGTTTTCATTGTGTCTTCCATTTCCAGCATTTTCCCACAAAGAGCTTCCTGGTGTATAATACAGTGAAATGATGGACAGCTGATACCAGCCTTTCTTAACAAGCCCACTAGGCCTAGTTGAGAGCCAACCATAGCTTTGGCCCCATCTGTTACAATTGCTGACAACTTTTTTGTTCCTTCACAGCTGTTGAGGGCTTTCATAAGTGCATCAAAAATGTGTTGACCTTTAGTATGACCATGCAGTGACTCTAGAGCCAGTAATTCTTCATTTATCATGAAATTATTGTCTACTGTTCTGATGAAAATTAACAGTTGAGCAGTGTCTGTTAAATCAGTGGACTCATCCAAGGCTAGAGAAAAGTAGGAAGACTCAGAAACAATATTACTTATTACACTGGAAACATGTTTACTTATTTCTTCAATTCTTCTAGTGACAGTCTGTTTTGAAAGTGAGACGTTTTTAAACTCATTACTAAATTTTTCTTCACCAAAAGCTTGAGCCACTTCTATACAGCATTTCTTTACAAACTCACCATCAGTGAAGGGTTTTTTGGCTTTAGCTATCTCTGCACTTACAATATAAGAAGCTAAGAGTGCATTTTTTTGCAAAGTTGTGGATTTATTAAATAGGTTTTTTTGAGCACTAACCTTTTTCTTCAAGTCAGATACAATAGTAAGCCTAGCTTGTCCAGTGTAATCTTTGTACTTAGCTGCATGGTGCTGAGTGTAGTGCCGATTGAGGTTATATTCTTTATGGACAGACAGTACAAGCAAACACACTAAACACTGGGGTTTATTGTCCTTGTTATTTACAAACAGATACTCGGTTTCCCACTTGTCTTGAAACACTCTGTTTTCTTCTGAAACTTTTCTTTTCTTACCCATCGTGAAATAACGTAATTAGGTTTGTAAGTTAAAACTAAACACAGTGATGAAGCACCAGCAGTTTGACAGTAGCTAGCCTCGCGTGCGCACAGTCTTAGTATCTCAGAGTCACTGAGTGTTTTGTTTGGTTCCGAACGCGCAGTTGCCAAACCGTGCAGTCAGTCTTTTCGGAAAGCGTAGTTGCCACACCGTGCGACATCAAACTGGCGTGTTTGCCTTATAGGCCTACTCAAAGTATACTTCCTACTGATTCTCTTAAAGTAATTAAACCTTTATTTTGCTAGTTGTTAAAAAATTTATTATCAGGTCGTAATTATATACAATTTGAACTTAACCTGGACTCTTGTAGGAAATTTTGTATTTTATATTTCTGTTAAAAAATATCTACCGTAATACTTTTAAAAAGTTGTTCGGGGGCCGCATAAAACATAACCGCGGGCCGCTTGCGGCCCGCGGGCCGCCAGTTGGCCATCCCTGGTTTAAAGTATTCCTTTTCTGCGGCACAATTTCACATTAAGCCTTAGATTTATTTTTTGAAATTTTCATCCCATGAACTCACTTCTGCACTTCTGTCCATTTACAATATGATTTTATTAACTGCTTAATACGACTTGTGATTTCAACATGACAATTTATTAATAATATCACACAAGCTTATGTGGATAGCACAACATATTTTATCAAAAATGGAAACACCTTGCAAATTGTTTTTATTACCATGTTATTAATGGAATTTTAATGCTACTCTAACTGCTTTCTACATTTTTACTGGTGACATGTTTTGCTATAAATGCAACCCTTTTGTCATGTGTGCCAAGTCCCCGGTACTCAGAAAAAATAATTTTCCGCACATCATTTTCTAGAAAAAGAAAACATTTTTATTGCATTGTTTAAGTGGTTTCATATTCCTAGGAATGATTTCGTTTCCACTGACATTAATACATGACTATCCGGTATTCAAACGATGCGTTCGCTCTTTGCGCACTGCTCAAGACCAACGACGTTGAAAATAACTTTTTTCACCATTATCATTATTGTTGGTTGTAGAAGATATGTCAATTCCTTCATTTGACAGAGATGTCTGCACCACAGGGTCTGCAGAAACAGTTTTCACACTTTGTTCTTGCTGATTTAAACTACTAAGAGGGACATTAGTCCTTTTCTTAATGGGAATGTTATAGGTCTGCTCTTCATTGTGTTGTCATCTAGGCTACTTTCACTTTCTGAATCTGGTATATATGTTTTGTCTCAATTGCTATCATCGTCCTCATCATCGTCATCGTGATGTTTTATTAGGTGCTTCCTCCAATATATTCGTTAATAATTTCTCTTGTTCAGCTAGTGGTGAAGACAGCATTGAATTAATATCACTGCATTCACCTGAAAATAATAATTATAACAATAATAATAATAATAATAATAATAATAATAATAGTAATCATACATACAATTCAGTGTATTTTTTATTTTTGACATTTCTGCATAGATCTGTCAAAATATTATTTTATTGTAAAAGCTTACATATGACGAAAGTTTATGTAGTGTAATAAAATAAAAGACAGTACAATTAATTTTAATATATATTTACCTTTGTTAATATTAGACTACTTCTCTGCTAGAAGAACCATTCTCATCCCACGGGACGAAATCTTGAAGCACTTTCAATATTAATAATTTAGTGAACACTGCTTCCATAAAGCAACAATAAAGCAAATATTATCCTGAAAATCTTCATCATGAACACAGTGCTGACACAACTTGAAAACATTAGAAATCTTGAATGATACTAGGGGCATAAGTCGACATAAGCCCTTAATACCAAATAAATGTTATAAAATATGACTTAAGGCATAGTGATCACTTGATGTATTATAACTTGTATTGCACCTAGACATAAGCCCATAATACCAAACGAAAGCTTGTGTTTTCCTCGTCAATACTGTATAAAAAACTATAAATGACCAAAAAGTGACTTAAGCCCTTATGACCGTGCACCAAAGATATATAAAATATGTTGTTGAATCTTTCCACTGTTCTTCGTGGTGCTTATTTATGCGTCTTGGTTGTAAGCGAATTCCTTTCCCGCCATCTGTCTTCAGACAGATGTTCCCTCTACTACCCCTGGTAGATTAGCACGTCTTCCAAGTTTGAGCATCCAGCAGTTTTGTGTTTGAACCGAACAGTAAAGCAATCCATAGAGATATAGTAGTATTCATATTCAAAGAACGGTTCAACAGTTGGTCACCCTGCTCCGCTCAGTAACAAAAAAAATCACACAGTCCGTGCAAATGTGAATATCGAGTGGGCGGAGCTTAAGGGGCGACCTGTTTTTTTTATTTAGCCCACTTATTTGCAACATGCTGTTCATTTAATCTTAATTTTAGACCAAAAAGAACGTAAAGTTGTGAACCGGAGTCCAAACACGTCTGAACTGCAAAAGCCCCATGACCGAAGATATTCATTTTTCTCCAAACAAAAACAAAAAACACTTGGAAATCTTATTATTACAAAATAACATTAATTATTGCAGGTATGACGAAACATATTGCAACATATCATGTGTATTATTACGATAATTGCAAAACAATCCTTCTTTATAAATGAAATATGTAAAAGAGAACTGATTACACATTATTTAGAATTTCTGGGAATGGAAGAAAAAACTGCATAATTTAAAGACCAAACCTTTCAATCATCGAACAAATATGATAATAATAGCTCAAAATAGATCCCTCAAATGCCGTCAACAACCAAATCAAATGAAACTCAGCACTTTGTCTTTTCACTGCTAAATTGTACTGTGGGAAGAAAATATTATTTTAGGTAGAAATATCTATCAACAGCTTCCAACAGCACACATGACACGCCGCAGTTTGAATAGAACGCTGTTCTATAACCCAGAAATTCAGTTCATTGTCAACGTGTAATGGCCGAGTGCACCAACCTCGGTATTCAGAATACCGCGGTAAAGTTGCTTAGTTTACCCCGGTAAACCCATACTTTCGTTGCACCGTGCTCGGTTTCGACTTTTACCGTGTTAAGATGCTAACCGGCCTTGAAGGAACTGTAAAGTGAGAAAACAGTTCTTTTTTTTCCAAGATGGAGATCAGCGTAATGTATCATATTTTCGATATCTTGGCCTAAAGCTAATTGAATATAATGAATAATGACAGACAGGTGGGATCTATTTGAAGAATGAACGATGGTGCATATCTCTGCAAATACTGTGCTGTAACATCGATTGAAATGGCCTTCCTTTCTCACCTCAACCAAACCAGTAGTAGGCGTAACCAACATATAGGCCTATACACAATATAATAATATTCTATTTTATCCTTATGAACATTTATTTCTGAACAGTAAGGCAACAAATAAATGAAATATGGAAAACCAGTGGTCCTAGGCCAAATTTAAGTGAATGGCTGCATGCATCACGATATAGCCTGTGTATCGGAATATAGGGTGTGTAATCAATTTATCATACCTTCACGTACACGAACATAATTATAACAGCCCTTTCATGGTTATATACATGAGTTTGCACCTAAAATTTCTACTAGTCGTACGGGAATAAAAGCGAGGCTATGTCGAACTCAGAACAGAGATTTCGTGGTGTTACTTTGCCTTGGATTGCACAGGTGTGAGAATTATTCTTTAAAACATCAATGTTATTTTATTGAAATGTACAGACAGGTGGGATCTATTTGAAGAATGAACGATGGTACATATCTTTGCAAATACTGTGCTGTAACATAGATTGAAATGACCTTCCTTTCTCACCTCAACCAAACCAGTAGTAGGCGTAACCAACTCATTTCACGATTGGTACAGTATCTATGGTGCTTGAATTCAAAGTTTAAATTCAGACGATATATATACGCATATAATATTCCCTTTTATCCTTATGAACATTTATTTTTGAATAATAAGCAACAAATAAATTAAATTTGGAAAACCAATAGCCTACGCGAGCCACCGTGACTGGCAGACGTGCAGAGAGAGAGAGAAACTAGCGGGCATGGAAGAAACCATTGAAGAAACCATCACAAAAATTATCAATGGGAATGGATTTTTAGCAGAGTAACCGCGATATATTCGAGCGTTTGGAAACCACGGTATTGTATCAATGGTGCACAGGTTTTCTTAGAACATACCGATATTACTTTTACCTCGGTTACGAAACAGCTGAGAAAACCGAAGAATGGTGCACTCGGGCATAATAATGTTTCTCAAATCACATGGATTAAGAGGAGTGAATAATCAATAACGTATATATTACGTTTCAAAATGTTAGAATTCATGGTAGATAATAAACGAAGAATGTCCCGCCCTAGAGAAAAGGGAATATGGCACAAACATATAAATAACAAACAAAAAAATGCTCCAGAAATAAATAAATTAATACAAAATAATTAAAAAGAAAGGGAGGGGAGAAGGCATGGGCGTCCGCAGAAATTCTGTCAAGGGGGGGGGGCAAGGGGGGGCAATGAACGGTTTACTGCCACTACCACCACCATTATCATCACTATGCTATTACAATCACTTTATTATTATTATTATTATTACTATTGGTATTATTATTATTCGTATTATTACTATTTACATTATTGCTAATATTGTTATTACTATTATTGCTATTATTATCACTAGTCACATTATTGCTTTAATTATTATTATATAATCAACATTGTTACGTCATGTAATACCTTCTTTCTTGCTTGCCATAAATTTACTTCAGATGGCTTTGATTTTCATTTGTCTGTATAGGCTTACAGTCAATCAATTCAATGTATGTCTTGGCAATTGTTATTTTAATCTCAACTCCAAAATTATTTATTTATTTTTTAAATAACTACTAATTTATCAATTCTGTTTTTATTTTATTTATTATTATATTAGCATAGTGCGTTTTAATGTATTGATTAATTATTCTTATTTACAAGTGAAGCTATTATTATTGGGTTAGCGATTATTTATTGTTTCAACCTTCAATTGTCCTTATTATTCACTTCATCCTTCTTCTTCAAAATGGACAACGATTTGAGTGTTCCATTCTCTTTTTCTAGGGCAATGTGCTCTATTCAACAAATCATTTAGCACGTCATACAGTGCTAAATTTCGGGCGAAATGCCTTTTATCTTCATTTGTGTTGGATTAAGAATTCCAATGTTCTTACATAGTTCAACATAATTTCAACATCACAGGGATTCATCTAGACGTCGCTAAAGGTGCTTCGTTCTATCTCTGGTCACTGAACCTTCATAAGGAGATATCAATCATTTCAATTCTGTGAGTAATATAATTCACAAGACAAGGACTATGATTAGTTTTCAATTCGGTGAGATTTAGTAGTCATAAAGAGACTTCATGCAACTTCGAATTGTTAAATAAATACAGACATTTATGCTTGGCAATAAAGTGTTAACAGCTTATTTATGCAATCTTCTTTTTTCTGAACTAGTGCTGTGAATAGTCTTAAATTTCAGCATTCAATACAATCTTCTAGTTTCGAAATAACAATTTCGACAGGCTATATTTATTACATCAACAAATGGTCCTCCGAATTAATACAGTCTACCAGTGCATCTATATATGTGTACTTGGATACAACTAGAACTGCAGATTTCAAGAAGTGCATATATTCCAGACCATCAAGTTTGTGTTGATCAAGCAACGTCATCGTTCACATGTGCATATTTCTTGTATATCAATTTACCCATTTGAAGATTGGAAATGAAACCCAATTCTTCTCCTCAATTCTTCTCTCCCCCGCATGTTATCGCCGGGAATCGAACCCACAAATAGTTTTCAATACGGTCCACTACCAGAGGAAGGGTCGCCTTGCGGTAACATGTTGTTGGTCCACCGGGCCGTTGATATTACTAACATGTTGTTGGTCCACCGGGCCGTTGATATTACTAACATGTTGAAGGTCCATCAGGCCGTTGATATTACTAACATGTTTAGATATTACTGGCTGCTCCGAACCTGAATTAAATTCAGTGCATTTGCTTGATTATCATAAATAATTCATCTTATACTATATAATACATAAGTCTCTCCAGGCATTTGCAAGCCTGTTTGAATTCATGCAAAGTATTGCATTTAGCAACAACATAAGTGTTGTTTCATAAACATTAGCATCACTATTATTATCAAGTTTTAATAATATCAAGCATATCTCCGTGTCCTCAACACGTTTGAGATCTAGGTACGGAGCTACCTGACTATCATATTGTAATACATGTCTATTTGTAAAATATTGTACAATCTCACAGACAACAATACAAACACCTGATACAGATTCTACACAATTTCAAGTGTATTTAACTGTTTTGTCTGTTTATCTCAATCATTACCATTGTAAACGTCTATGTGTAATTCCCGAAACGCGGGCAATTAATTTAACACTGAGCAATTATTTATTGTAAAAGACTTTGCAAATCTCATCAAATATGACTAATCCGGGTCCTGAATTCGCGGCCCTTAAGGCTAAACGAACCCCTGTTAAGAGTCGTATTACCCGCCAAGCCAATATAATAGCTGATCTCACTAGTTCTAGTGAAATTTCTATTCAAGACCTGCTTAGGCGCAAAGATACAATGACAAAACTTAGTAATGATTTTCAAGACATACAATCTCAGATCGAGGAGTTAGAATTTTCTGATGCCGAAATGGCTTATAGGGAGGAAGTCGAAGAAACCGTTTTCCAAGCCCTTTCTCACCTAGACAATTTAATTTTCCAAAGGCAAGCTCAGCAGGAAGCTGAGGCTAAGTTAGTTGCAGCCCAGCAGGAAGCTGAGGCTAAGTTAGTTGCGGCCCAGCAGGAAGCTGAGGCTAAGTTAGTTGCGGCCCAGCAAGAATCTCAGGCTAAGCTATCTAGTGTCGAGTTTATAAAGACACGTTTCTTCAATTATGTTCAGGCAATTCAAGCCCTTGTCATAGAAGATAGAGAATCTTATTGCAAGGCTCTGAGTCTGCGCACATCCTTCGAGGAATTATTCAGTGAGTACAAGACTGAATACTCACGTATCGACGTACTAGAACTCAATGAATCTATCAAACTTCAAAGGCTTCAAGTCGAATCTGCCTTTCATGAAACCATTGGTATTCTTCGAAGTTCAATTGATGAAACCAAGCATCATTATGAGCCCAACCAAGCTATCCTTGCTAATCAATCATCGCCTCAATTTGTCCCCTCTCTCCCTAAACTTCCAGAAATTCGGCTTCCTCATTTCACTGGCGACCCAGCAACCTGGATTGAGTTTAGGGACACTTTCAATTCACTAATCATAGAGCATAAACACATATCTAACATGGACAAATTTCAATATTTGAAGTCCTGTCTAGCACCAGAAGTTATGACAGTGATTCAAAACATTCCTGTCTCTGCTGCTACGTTTGATGTAGCATGGAGCACGCTGTCGGCTAGGTTTGATAATGACCGACTTATCGCTAATACCCACTTGGAGAAGCTATTTTCACCTCCTGTATTAGAAAGGAATTCCGCTGAATCTCTTCAGAAGTTCGTTGACCATTTTATAAGCACTGTTCATGCTTTGAACTCGCTTAATGTTGGTGTAGAACTGTCTGACTTGATTATAGCAAAGATTGTACTCGACAAGCTTCCCCCATTCTTGATAAAGGAATGGGAATCCTCTCTCGCTCCAGGTAAAATGCCTAGTCTCAAAGACTTATTCACATTTTTAGAATCCAGGATACGGGTTTTTCAGATGACTGACTCAGCTTTAAGGAGTCAGCCAGTAAAGCCTATTGTATCTAATACAACCATTCCTAAAGGCAAGGTTGCCTCCTCCAAGCCTAAATGCCTCTGTTGTAACAATGGATTCCATGAGCTGCAACATTGTGAAGTTTTCAAAGCCATGGATTTCTCTAATAGAGACAATTTTGTCAAAACGCAACGATTATGTCAAGTGTGCTATTACTCTAAGGGTCACGCCCCCTATTGTAGCACTTATACTTGCAAGATTTGTAAGGGTAAACATGGCACTTACCTTCATAATCCAGCACATATTAACGGCAACCAATCTGCCAATACTGCTGGGGTAATGTCAGTCTTCCAACCTCAACCAAGCTGTTTGCTCCCTACCGCCACTGTTTTAGTCATGCACAGGGATGGCCATTCTGTTGAAGCCACCGCATTGCTTGACAGTGGTTCTGATTGTAACCTCATGTCTAATAGGTTATTCAACCACTTAAAATTATCGCCTCATCACCAGCGCACTACTTTAGCTGGTATATTGTCATCTAAGGCAGACAGTCTTAAGATGACGTCAATTTCAATTAAGTCTGTCACTACTTCATGGCATTGCAACACCAACGTCATAATCGTACCGGAAATTTCAACCTCGAAATTTCCACGCAAGCCTGTCAATACTACAAATTGGAATATTCCACCAAATCTTTCATTGGCTGACGCCAGTTTCAATATTCCTAAGTACGTAGACTTGTTATTAGGCGTTGAAATATATTCACAGATTGTCTGTGCAGGTCAGATATCTGCTCCTAATATGCCTGTAATTCAGAACTCGCATTTGGGTTGGTATTTTGCTGGTAAATTACCACAACCCGCCAGGTCTGAACATAACATGGCTTTGCAAAATATGCACAACCGCCAACGTAAGTCAAGGCCTTCTAATAAGGTTTCTAAGAAACCCGACCATTCTAGCGGGTCTCCCACACATTATTCTGCCTTCCTCACTGCTGATCAAGACATTAGCAGGCAACTTTCTCAGTTTTGGGAATTAGAAAAAAATTCTAATTCTGATTCCATTCTCGACGACTCTATATGCGAAAAGCATTTCGTTGATAATACTCAACGGGACTCAGAAGGAAGATATGTGGTAAAACTTCCTTTCTTGTCTGATCCTCAGACCCTGGGCAGCACAAAACTCCAGGCTTATAAAGGATCCTCCTCATTGGAGAAACGCTCCACTTCTAATCCCACTCTCAGTGAAGATAATTGTAAGTTCAAGGATGAAAATATCGCTCTAGATCATATGGAGCCCGACTTGCTTCCAGAAACTAGAGTAGTGTCCCTAATGGAGGCCACTACCTCCAACCTAAACTCTTATCTTTTCAAATTTGAATATTTGAAAACTATTCGTGTTATGTCTTACGTATTGAGATTCATGAATAACTCTCGTAAGATTCATAACTCTATAAAAGGCCCCTTAATGCCTTCTGAACTCAACAAGGCACTTCAATGCTGTGTTAGGCTAATACAGCAAGAGGTTTATGCATCAGAAATCCGTGATTTATTGTCAAATCATGACGTCAATTCTTCAAGCAAATTGAAGCAACTAGACCCGTTTCTTGACAAGGATTCGGTAATTCGTGTAGGCGGACGTCTTGAACGATCCAGCATACCTTTCGAAGCCAAACATCAGATGTTGTTACCAGCTGATCATGCCTTCACTAAGCAGCTTATTCATTTCAATCATATCAAGTTGAATCATGCTGGATCCCAACTTGTTATTTCTCACTTAAGAGAAAGATTTTGGATACCATCTATTAGGAAGGTGGTACGTAGTGTTCTAAGAAAATGCACTACATGTTTTCGCTTCAATATTCAAACCTTTCAGCAAAAAATGGCTGATTTACCTGTTTATAGAGTAAATCCCATTTCTCCTTTCACCAACGTAAGCATAGATTATGCGGGTCCTTATCCAATCAAATTTGGAGGTCCTCGCTCCAAGATCACTGTCAAAGCTTACCTCGCCATATTCGTATGCATGTCCACTAAGGCCATTCATATTGAATTGGTCACCAACCTCACATCTCGTGCTTTCCTTGCCGCATTCTCACGATTCACAGGACGTAGAGGCCTTCCAAGTTCAGTGACCTCAGACAATGGTACTAACTTCGTTGGCGCTCAGACTGACCTCAAGCAGTTAGCTTTGCTATTGCAGTCTCCTGAGCATCATTCTGTGGTTCAAGATGCCACATCCCATTTGAATATACATTGGCATTTCCTTCCTCCTAATGCCCCCCACATGGGAGGTCTTCACGAGGCCGCAGTTAAATCGGTCAAGTTTCATCTAAAAAGGATGCTGCCCTCTTTTAACTTTACCTTTGAAGAGATGCTTACTATGCTGATTCAAGTGGAAGCCATCTTAAATTCACGTCCCCTCATTCCATTGAATGAGGACGTTAACGACATTAGCTATCTTTCACCTGGTCATTTCCTGATTGGGAAAGCCATCATTTCCTTACCAAGCCCTGACTTGTCTGGTGGTTACACCACACGTTCTCGTTGGAATACTCTCCAACAAATTACAAATAATTTATGGAAGAAATGGTCTACTGACTATCTCCACACACTACAAAGACGTTCTAAGTGGACCAAAGTTCTTTCTGACATTCCTTTAGGTACCCCAGTCCTAATCATTGAGGACAATCTCCCTCCTCAAAGGTGGTCCCTAGGGATTGTTCATTGTACTCATCCTGGCCCTGACGGTCTTATTCGTGTTGTTACTGTGCGTACTGCCACAGGCTTATTTAAAAGACCCATTGTAAAACTGGCTCCTCTTCCCATTTCTGAGGCTAACGACTAACCCTATCATGTCTTTGGTGTTGTTGCCTTTTTTGGTTAGCAACCCTCAATTCATTTCTTAGTTTTAAGTTTGTTTTCTTATATTACTTACTCCCCTTTCTCATATCATAATTCTTTAGGTATCACATGACTTCACATCACTTTAGATTATTTCACAAGTGAAATAATCGCGGGCAATATGTTACGTCATGTAATACCTTCTTTCTTGCTTGCCATAAATTTACTTCAGATGGCTTTGATTTTCATTTGTCTGTATAGGCTTACAGTCAATCAATTCAATGTATGTCTTGGCAATTGTTATTTTAATCTCAACTCCAAAATTATTTATTTATTTTTTAAATAACTACTAATTTATCAATTCTGTTTTTATTTTATTTATTATTATATTAGCATAGTGCGTTTTAATGTATTGATTAATTAATCTTATTTACAAGTGAAGCTATTATTATTGGGTTAGCGATTATTTATTGTTTCAACCTTCAATTGTCCTTATTATTCACTTCATCCTTCTTCTTCAAAATGGACAACGATTTGAGTGTTCCATTCTCTTTTTCTAGGGCAATGTGCTCTATTCAACAAATCATTTAGCACGTCATACAGTGCTAAATTTCGGGCGAAATGCCTTTTATCTTCATTTGTGTTGGATTAAGAATTCCAATGTTCTTACATAGTTCAACATAATTTCAACATCACAGGGATTCATCTAGACGTCGCTAAAGGTGCTTCGTTCTATCTCTGGTCACTGAACCTTCATAAGGAGATATCAATCATTTCAATTCTGTGAGTAATATAATTCACAAGACAAGGACTATGATTAGTTTTCAATTCGGTGAGATTTAGTAGTCATAAAGAGACTTCATGCAACTTCGAATTGTTAAATAAATACAAACATTTATGCTTGGCAATAAAGTGTTAACAGCTTATTTATGCAATCTTCTTTTTTCTGAACTAGTGCTGTGAATAGTCTTAAATTTCAGCATTCAATACAATCTTCTAGTTTCGAAATAAGAATTTCGACAGGCTATATTTATTACATCAACAAATGGTCCTCCGAATTAATACAGTCTACCAGTGCATCTATATATGTGTACTTGGATACAACTAGAACTGCAGATTTCAAGAAGTGCATATATTCCAGACCATCAAGTTTGTGTTGATCAAGCAACGTCATCGTTCACATGTGCATATTTCTTGTATATCAATTTACCCATTTGAAGATTGGAAATGAAACCCAATTCTTCTCCTCAATTCTTCTCTCCCCCGCATGTTATCGCCGGGAATCGAACCCACAAATAGTTTTCAATACGGTCCACTACCAGAGGAAGGGTCGCCTTGCGGTAACATGTTGTTGGTCCACCGGGCCGTTGATATTACTAACATGTTGTTGGTCCACCGGGCCGTTGATATTACTAACATGTTGAAGGTCCATCAGGCCGTTGATATTACTAACATGTTTAGATATTACTGGCTGCTCCGAACCTGAATTAAATTCAGTGCATTTGCTTGATTATCATAAATAATTCATCTTATACTATATAATACATAAGTCTCTCCAGGCATTTGCAAGCCTGTTTGAATTCATGCAAAGTATTGCATTTAGCAACAACATAAGTGTTGTTTCATAAACATTAGCATCACTATTATTATCAAGTTTTAATAATATCAAGCATATCTCCGTGTCCTCAACACGTTTGAGATCTAGGTACGGAGCTACCTGACTATCATATTGTAATACATGTCTATTTGTAAAATATTGTACAATCTCACAGACAACAATACAAACACCTGATACAGATTCTACACAATTTCAAGTGTATTTAACTGTTTTGTCTGTTTATCTCAATCATTACCATTGTAAACGTCTATGTGTAATTCCCGAAACGCGGGCAATTAATTTAACACTGAGCAATTATTTATTGTAAAAGACTTTGCAAATCTCATCAAATATGACTAATCCGGGTCCTGAATTCGCGGCCCTTAAGGCTAAACGAACCCCTGTTAAGAGTCGTATTACCCGCCAAGCCAATATAATAGCTGATCTCACTAGTTCTAGTGAAATTTCTATTCAAGACCTGCTTAGGCGCAAAGATACAATGACAAAACTTAGTAATGATTTTCAAGACATACAATCTCAGATCGAGGAGTTAGAATTTTCTGATGCCGAAATGGCTTATAGGGAGGAAGTCGAAGAAACCGTTTTCCAAGCCCTTTCTCACCTAGACAATTTAATTTTCCAAAGGCAAGCTCAGCAGGAAGCTGAGGCTAAGTTAGTTGCAGCCCAGCAGGAAGCTGAGGCTAAGTTAGTTGCGGCCCAGCAGGAAGCTGAGGCTAAGTTAGTTGCGGCCCAGCAAGAATCTCAGGCTAAGCTATCTAGTGTCGAGTTTATAAAGACACGTTTCTTCAATTATGTTCAGGCAATTCAAGCCCTTGTCATAGAAGATAGAGAATCTTATTGCAAGGCTCTGAGTCTGCGCACATCCTTCGAGGAATTATTCAGTGAGTACAAGACTGAATACTCACGTATCGACGTACTAGAACTCAATGAATCTATCAAACTTCAAAGGCTTCAAGTCGAATCTGCCTTTCATGAAACCATTGGTATTCTTCGAAGTTCAATTGATGAAACCAAGCATCATTATGAGCCCAACCAAGCTATCCTTGCTAATCAATCATCGCCTCAATTTGTCCCCTCTCTCCCTAAACTTCCAGAAATTCGGCTTCCTCATTTCACTGGCGACCCAGCAACCTGGATTGAGTTTAGGGACACTTTCAATTCACTAATCATAGAGCATAAACACATATCTAACATGGACAAATTTCAATATTTGAAGTCCTGTCTAGCACCAGAAGTTATGACAGTGATTCAAAACATTCCTGTCTCTGCTGCTACGTTTGATGTAGCATGGAGCACGCTGTCGGCTAGGTTTGATAATGACCGACTTATCGCTAATACCCACTTGGAGAAGCTATTTTCACCTCCTGTATTAGAAAGGAATTCCGCTGAATCTCTTCAGAAGTTCGTTGACCATTTTATAAGCACTGTTCATGCTTTGAACTCGCTTAATGTTGGTGTAGAACTGTCTGACTTGATTATAGCAAAGATTGTACTCGACAAGCTTCCCCCATTCTTGATAAAGGAATGGGAATCCTCTCTCGCTCCAGGTAAAATGCCAAGTCTCAAAGACTTATTCACATTTTTAGAATCCAGGATACGGGTTTTTCAGATGACTGACTCAGCTTTAAGGAGTCAGCCAGTAAAGCCTATTGTATCTAATACAACCATTCCTAAAGGCAAGGTTGCCTCCTCCAAGCCTAAATGCCTCTGTTGTAACAATGGATTCCATGAGCTGCAACATTGTGAAGTTTTCAAAGCCATGGATTTCTCTAATAGAGACAATTTTGTCAAAACGCAACGATTATGTCAAGTGTGCTATTACTCTAAGGGTCACGCCCCCTATTGTAGCACTTATACTTGCAAGATTTGTAAGGGTAAACATGGCACTTACCTTCATAATCCAGCACATATTAACGGCAACCAATCTGCCAATACTGCTGGGGTAATGTCAGTCTTCCAACCTCAACCAAGCTGTTTGCTCCCTACCGCCACTGTTTTAGTCATGCACAGGGATGGCCATTCTGTTGAAGCCACCGCATTGCTTGACAGTGGTTCTGATTGTAACCTCATGTCTAATAGGTTATTCAACCACTTAAAATTATCGCCTCATCACCAGCGCACTACTTTAGCTGGTATATTGTCATCTAAGGCAGACAGTCTTAAGATGACGTCAATTTCAATTAAGTCGGTCACTACTTCATGGCATTGCAACACCAACGTCATAATCGTACCGGAAATTTCAACCTCGAAATTTCCACGCAAGCCTGTCAATACTACAAATTGGAATATTCCACCAAATCTTTCATTGGCTGACGCCAGTTTCAATATTCCTAAGTACGTAGACTTGTTATTAGGCGTTGAAATATATTCACAGATTGTCTGTGCAGGTCAGATATCTGCTCCTAATATGCCTGTAATTCAGAACTCGCATTTGGGTTGGTATTTTGCTGGTAAATTACCACAACCCGCCAGGTCTGAACATAACATGGCTTTGCAAAATATGCACAACCGCCAACGTAAGTCAAGGCCTTCTAATAAGGTTTCTAAGAAACCCGACCATTCTAGCGGGTCTCCCACACATTATTCTGCCTTCCTCACTGCTGATCAAGACATTAGCAGGCAACTTTCTCAGTTTTGGGAATTAGAAAAAAATTCTAATTCTGATTCCATTCTCGACGACTCTATATGCGAAAAGCATTTCGTTGATAATACTCAACGGGACTCAGAAGGAAGATATGTGGTAAAACTTCCTTTCTTGTCTGATCCTCAGACCCTGGGCAGCACAAAACTCCAGGCTTATAAAGGATCCTCCTCATTGGAGAAACGCTCCACTTCTAATCCCACTCTCAGTGAAGATAATTGTAAGTTCAAGGATGAAAATATCGCTCTAGATCATATGGAGCCCGACTTGCTTCCAGAAACTAGAGTAGTGTCCCTAATGGAGGCCACTACCTCCAACCTAAACTCTTATCTTTTCAAATTTGAATATTTGAAAACTATTCGTGTTATGTCTTACGTATTGAGATTCATGAATAACTCTCGTAAGATTCATAACTCTATAAAAGGCCCCTTAATGCCTTCTGAACTCAACAAGGCACTTCAATGCTGTGTTAGGCTAATACAGCAAGAGGTTTATGCATCAGAAATCCGTGATTTATTGTCAAATCATGACGTCAATTCTTCAAGCAAATTGAAGCAACTAGACCCGTTTCTTGACAAGGATTCGGTAATTCGTGTAGGCGGACGTCTTGAACGATCCAGCATACCTTTCGAAGCCAAACATCAGATGTTGTTACCAGCTGATCATGCCTTCACTAAGCAGCTTATTCATTTCAATCATATCAAGTTGAATCATGCTGGATCCCAACTTGTTATTTCTCACTTAAGAGAAAGATTTTGGATACCATCTATTAGGAAGGTGGTACGTAGTGTTCTAAGAAAATGCACTACATGTTTTCGCTTCAATATTCAAACCTTTCAGCAAAAAATGGCTGATTTACCTGTTTATAGAGTAAATCCCATTTCTCCTTTCACCAACGTAAGCATAGATTATGCGGGTCCTTATCCAATCAAATTTGGAGGTCCTCGCTCCAAGATCACTGTCAAAGCTTACCTCGCCATATTCGTATGCATGTCCACTAAGGCCATTCATATTGAATTGGTCACCAACCTCACATCTCGTGCTTTCCTTGCCGCATTCTCACGATTCACAGGACGTAGAGGCCTTCCAAGTTCAGTGACCTCAGACAATGGTACTAACTTCGTTGGCGCTCAGACTGACCTCAAGCAGTTAGCTTTGCTATTGCAGTCTCCTGAGCATCATTCTGTGGTTCAAGATGCCACATCCCATTTGAATATACATTGGCATTTCCTTCCTCCTAATGCCCCCCACATGGGAGGTCTTCACGAGGCCGCAGTTAAATCGGTCAAGTTTCATCTAAAAAGGATGCTGCCCTCTTTTAACTTTACCTTTGAAGAGATGCTTACTATGCTGATTCAAGTGGAAGCCATCTTAAATTCACGTCCCCTCATTCCATTGAATGAGGACGTTAACGACATTAGCTATCTTTCACCTGGTCATTTCCTGATTGGGAAAGCCATCATTTCCTTACCAAGCCCTGACTTGTCTGGTGGTTACACCACACGTTCTCGTTGGAATACTCTCCAACAAATTACAAATAATTTATGGAAGAAATGGTCTACTGACTATCTCCACACACTACAAAGACGTTCTAAGTGGACCAAAGTTCTTTCTGACATTCCTTTAGGTACCCCAGTCCTAATCATTGAGGACAATCTCCCTCCTCAAAGGTGGTCCCTAGGGATTGTTCATTGTACTCATCCTGGCCCTGACGGTCTTATTCGTGTTGTTACTGTGCGTACTGCCACAGGCTTATTTAAAAGACCCATTGTAAAACTGGCTCCTCTTCCCATTTCTGAGGCTAACGACTAACCCTATCATGTCTTTGGTGTTGTTGCCTTTTTTGGTTAGCAACCCTCAATTCATTTCTTAGTTTTAAGTTTGTTTTCTTATATTACTTACTCCCCTTTCTCATATCATAATTATTTAGGTATCACATGACTTCACATCACTTTAGATTATTTCACAAGTGAAATAATCGCGGGCAATATGTTACGTCATGTAATACCTTCTTTCTTGCTTGCCATAAATTTACTTCAGATGGCTTTGATTTTCATTTGTCTGTATAGGCTTACAGTCAATCAATTCAATGTATGTCTTGGCAATTGTGATTTTAATCTCAACTCCAAAATTATTTATTTATTTTTTAAATAACTACTAATTTATCAATTCTGTTTTTATTTTATTTATTATTATATTAGCATAGTGCGTTTTAATGTATTGATTAATTAATCTTATTTACAAGTGAAGCTATTATTATTGGGTTAGCGATTATTTATTGTTTCAACCTTCAATTGTCCTTATTATTCACTTCATCCTTCTTCTTCAAAATGGACAACGATTTGAGTGTTCCATTCTCTTTTTCTAGGGCAATGTGCTCTATTCAACAAATCATTTAGCACGTCATACAGTGCTAAATTTCGGGCGAAATGCCTTTTATCTTCATTTGTGTTGGATTAAGAATTCCAATGTTCTTACATAGTTCAACATAATTTCAACATCACAGGGATTCATCTAGACGTCGCTAAAGGTGCTTCGTTCTATCTCTGGTCACTGAACCTTCATAAGGAGATATCAATCATTTCAATTCTGTGAGTAATATAATTCACAAGACAAGGACTATGATTAGTTTTCAATTCGGTGAGATTTAGTAGTCATAAAGAGACTTCATGCAACTTCGAATTGTTAAATAAATACAAACATTTATGCTTGGCAATAAAGTGTTAACAGCTTATTTATGCAATCTTCTTTTTTCTGAACTAGTGCTGTGAATAGTCTTAAATTTCAGCATTCAATACAATCTTCTAGTTTCGAAATAAGAATTTCGACAGGCTATATTTATTACATCAACAAATGGTCCTCCGAATTAATACAGTCTACCAGTGCATCTATATATGTGTACTTGGATACAACTAGAACTGCAGATTTCAAGAAGTGCATATATTCCAGACCATCAAGTTTGTGTTGATCAAGCAACGTCATCGTTCACATGTGCATATTTCTTGTATATCAATTTACCCATTTGAAGATTGGAAATGAAACCCAATTCTTCTCCTCAATTCTTCTCTCCCCCGCATGTTATCGCCGGGAATCGAACCCACAAATAGTTTTCAATACGGTCCACTACCAGAGGAAGGGTCGCCTTGCGGTAACAAACATCCTTCATTTACTGTAGCTGGACTATGGCCATGGATACAAAGAAAACTTCTGATGTATACACTCACATGACTTTTCATACACCTTAAAATTTCACAGGTTCTATTCATGTAAAAAATAAAATGCTACATTTTCTTCCCTTAACTTGATTATAAAAAAAAATGCTTGGGTATAAATGGCTTCAAGTTTAGGGGAAGTAATTATTCCTACATACTCCTATCTAGTCAGCTGTTACAGCTCGTTTTCATCCAAACAACGTGAACATACAATTTGGAGACTTAAACCTCACTTCACATTAGTTGCTTATACTCGTAGTCATATCATTTAGAGGTTTATGTGTAAACAATGTCCAGGGAGGGGCAGCGGCCCTACCCTGCCCCCCCCTTCCGGACGGCCATGGGAAGAAGGGTAGGAAATATGAAAGAACTATTTAAAATAGGTTGAGAAAGTCGAAATGACAGAATTAAGAGAAAAGGATAGAGAAAATGAGTGAATCGAAAAGACAATATCGAGTAATTTGTTTGACAAAGAAGGAGATCTATAATAAAAAGGAGAAGTGATAGTCTGTCTGTGCGCTATCTACTGCACGCAGAGATCTGAAATTTAAAACATAAATGGGCTGAAGGGTGGCCGAATGCACCTTGAACCAGGATTTATAATGTTTACTTTCGTTCGCGAGTTATGAGTGAAAAACTGGCGCTATCGAAGCAAAAGTTTTCGGTGATACATTTTAATTGTCAGATCAATTGCAGGTGGCTTTGCCTATTTTTTTTTTTTTTTTTTTTTTTGCCATATCTCTAAAATAAAAGCATCGCGATTATTTCAATAAATGGCATGGAATTGTCGTTCGCTTTAATTTTGTGAGTTCATCCTGGTCGATTCGTTCGTTTGTTTATAATGTCAAGGCACGCAAATATCTGAAATTTTCAACATAGACGGAAGAGGGATAATGAATATAGGCCTAAATGAGCAAGCATTGATCGTTTTGGACGGAACTCACTATGCAGGGGTTTTCTGGGCCAGGAAACTCGAATCTGAGGTAGTTTTCCCAAGCGGGGCTTTCTAATCGTCGAATGTACTCCAAAGCCGGATTTTTAGCTGTTTCGTTATAATTATTAATCGTTTAGTTTATGAATGTTTCGCCTGTAAGTACTAATAAATATAATGTTTTAATTATTTTGCTATTAGTTTTTAAGCTTCGAATTAATTATCGTGGGCGAAGCCGCGGGCACCTGCTAGTAAAAAATAAAATAAAGAATGAAAGCAAAGCAAAGCGTAAACAATTATAGGAATGCATGCAAATAAAAGACTTGTATGTCATATCAATTAAAATAAATCTAATATATAAAATCGAAAGTGTGTATGTATGTATGTATGTATGTATGTTTGTTCCTTATACAAATCTACATTTCTTTACCAATTTACACGGAATTTTGCACACATACCCAGTTAAGCCCGGGAAGTATAGCGGTCAACATTAAAATTAAAACAAAATACTCCTTCCCTTGAAAATTATATAATTTCTGAGAATTTTATACTGAAAAAAATGAAATGCTGTTTAGTTCACATGACAACAGTGAATTGTTTACTGTGATGACATAGGACCTTGGCGACTATATAATGCTGGACTTTAACGAATTATGATTCCATTGATGTAATATATTGGCGAAAATAATCACTGAAATTGAAATCCACGAAAATAAAGCACAGTGTGATGTAGTCACATAACTTTCTCTACCCTCGACATAAGAAATATTTACTCACTTCACATTTTGATGTAGAATAAGAAGTCGTATTGCAGGGATAACTTAAGTGTGTGAGTATGCTATATCAGAAGTCTGTAAATAATCCTTTCCGCTGATACGTTATCCATAGGCTTTGTATTAGTTGAGATTTATCATAGGCCCTAAGCATGGGATGGAACATTTTGAGTCCTATGCCCGCAGTATATTAAGTCCCGGGTTTTAGGGGAGGAAAGTATGAAAGTGATACTGCATTTCTCTTTTATTTCAGCCCCGAAACGGTTGTAAAATGAGAATGAGAAATAAAATTTTCCGACAAGCCAATACAATGTTATGAAATTTATGTTTCTTCTTATTTCAACCCCACCCAGGCATGATGTGTAGAAGCAACGGAATGCAGCATTCGACATCATCTATGAGCCATAAAAAGCTATATCTAGCGTTTTCTGATGGAATAGTTTGATAAATCTTTTTCTTCGTTTCAAGTTCTACATACATATTATATAAGGACCTAGAGTTTCAAAATCGAAAGTCCTCCAAAAGCTAATTTCAAATTAAAAAGATCCCTTTAGGCAGGCCTTCAGGCGGAGGTAGATTTCGAAGTGCTTTTGGTTTAATTTATTGTCGCTGCATAGCACTCTTCTTCTTTAGCCTTGGCATGGCAAACCTGCGGTAAAGAGGAAGAGCCTACAATCAATTGTTTTGACAACAATAATAGGATATAATATTCTGGAAGGCCGTGCGCAAGATCAGCAATGAATAAAATTAGCAAAGCCGCTAAACAAGACAAAATTATGATATTATAATAATTCATTCAA